>NDXB01006499.1:46095-56194 GCA_002631895.1 Agapornis roseicollis | reverse complement strand
TTTTTTTTTTTTTTTTTTTTTTTTTTGGTTGTTGTTGTTGTTTTTTAATGTGCCAACACTAACAAATTCCCAAGTGTTTAAAACTTAATCATCAGTAGCTGAGTAGAAGACTGAAGGACAATTGTAGCAGAGCTGTTCATCTGCTTGGATAGGATTCATTTCCTCAACCCTTATTTGACACAAAACCAGATGTACCTCTGTCATTCCTCTGACCTCTGTGGCAAGATGAACAGCTAGGCTGATACATTTATTGATCAGAGAAAGAAGCACTCTATGGGAAATAAGCTATAGATGCCTTGCTGTGAAATTGAAGATTTAACATCTGTCCCATGCAGATGGTAATTAATCTTGAATCTGTAATGCCCACAATTGGTTGGTTGACAACATTACTTTCTTAATCTGGGAGCATGGATAAACAAATGTATTGGATTGCTCTGTGGGTAACACTTTATGAATGTGTTATAACTGCGTATGCAGCCCATAAATCAGATAGATTTCTCATCTACATTGCTAATTGTGTTTATTATTGGAAATGCTTCTCATGTTTCCTGGTATTCACTAACTGGTTGATTTCCCACTGTTGCAACCCCACAGCCACATAGGAATCAAAACCTGTACTGTTGCAAATATTTTAGGAAACATTAAAAATTCTCTCAATTCTGATTACCTGATAGCTAGCTACATGTGTATAAAGATAGCTTGATTATCAATTTTTATTTGATTGTATTTTACATAATCTTCAATTATGAAATAAATTTTATTGTCTAGATGATATATGGGTTATGAGATGTTACCAGTTGTTTTTGTATTCATTTCTACCCTGATAGAATTTACTCTGCATCTTTACACTGCTACTTTGCCTTCTGAAACTGAATTCCTTACTCATGTCTTCCTCTAAGGATTTATTCAGTGTCTATCTGCAGATATATCTATGTTCTTGGCAGGATCCTTACACTGCCAAATCTTAATCTCTCAATTGTTCTCATGCATGTAGTCTACTGTAAGTAGAACCATAATAGTGCACAAATGTTGAAGTTGCTGATATTAAGATGGTAGTCTACACAAAAAGAAAGATCTTCCAAAATCAAGGATGCTTGTAGTAACTGAATCTGTGTCCCCAAATCTTACCCATAAGAGGGGAATTTTGAATACATTGCCTGAACCCTGTGGCTGTGTGATTTTGAATTACTGTCTGGGCTTAAACCACGACATAGACTTAGAGGTTTCAAGACATAAATATCTGATATGAATTACATGCTAGCTTAAGCATATAATAATTCATGTGTGTGTATAGACTGCAAACAATGGCAAATTGGTGATTCCTTCTCTGATGTATGTCAGTAGCCTGGGGGAATTGCATAATGTGTGCCAAGTAGATGCTTAGAGTCATGATAGCACATAATGGCATTTGAATTAAATCACAACCCTCACACTCTAGTGCAGGCTGCTGGACATTGGATGTAAGGGAAGAAGGAAAAAAGAGCTTTCCTTTCTTGAGCTGTGTAGGCAGGGGGTCTTCTCCCACTTTTTTCTCCTCTGTACTGGCACTGGGAGAGCTTTACCTCATGCTACTGCCAGAACCACAAGCAGCCTCAAAACACAGTCCAGCAATAGTAATTAATTTCATCTTGGCTTCTGAACAGACATGAGCAGGTGTCTGAAGTTTCTGATTTTCAGTCCTAAGTTAAAACCCTTTGAAGTCAATGCAAAGACTGCCATTTACTTTAATGGACTCTGAATCAAGCTTTTAGTTACCAGTGAGGGGTTGATTTAAACTGGCCACTTGTTAGTGAAAGAGTTTGCATTTGTTACAGTACTTTGAACAAAGCTGAAATGTTTGCTTTTGTTTTCTTAAGGAAAGATGTAAGTTCTAGAAGTTGGTGTTAAATCTGTTTCGACAGAATTTACTGTGCTTCTATGTTTGTATTACTCTAAAGGGTAAGTTATTGATAGAAATTAGGAGCTGATGGCTTTTGTTGTGGGCATTTACAAACATAAAGATTGTACTTAGATGTTTTAAAACATTATGAATTGAGTCATCAATCTTTTGAGTAAATCTTGAAGTGAAGTTTGTCCTGGGTTCTAATAGCTTCAGACTTTAAAATCTATGTTGCAGCTTTAGCAATCATCATTAAACTCATCTGTAAATTTTCTAGATTACACTATTTTTTTTTGTAGAGTAGACAGAACATCAGCATGATCTCTGAAATTATATCAGACCCATCATGCAATGTTCTTTAGCCTTGCATGTCAACTAATGGAGAGCTTCTACAAGGTTTGTGGAAATGTCACTACATAATTCTAATAACAAAATTGGGGATTCAAAATTTTAATAATCAAAAAACAGAGAAGAAAAAATGGTCCTACAGCTAGTAAATCATTGTACAGGGCAAAGTATCACCAGATTTGTAGAATTATTCTTCAGCGAAGCTGAAATTCCTCAATAGAAATTTGGTTCCATTATTTTCAGAATAAAATGACTCCTGTCTTTTTTTTCTTCCCCACTACTTTTTATGTTGCACTTTCTTGTTAAAATTTATTGTACGAAAACAAGTGTCTTTCTTTTCAGAAATTGTTTATATGCTCCTGTTAAAGAGGTCGGTGCACATAAATATAAGAATAAACAAACAAACAAACAACAGCAACAACAAAAAAAAGCCTTAAATTTTATGGTTTTATCAGACTGTTTTTTTAAATTACTATCTCCCAGCACTTCTGCCACTAAAACTCAATAACAAAAATGTTTGCAGAGGGTATACTTAAAAAAAGGTGTAAATATGGCAAAAATGAATTTGTTCTAGTATTAGAATGGATACTGCTGGGACAGAAAGTAGCTGTATCAAGCTTCCTAGCAACACCTGGGACTTCTAATTTAGAGGGTGGCTTTCAAATTGTCATGAGGAAGCAGCTGTGTAGGTTTGAAGGAAATTAACTGCTCTGCAGTAGTTGCTGATTTATTTCTGCTTTCATAGTATCACAACCCTTATACATGTGTGTGAGTGCCCCATTCCTGGCAGTGTTTAAGGCCAGGTTGAACGAAGCCTTGGGTGGCATGGTTTAGTGTGAGGTGTCCCTGCTTATGGCAGGGGGGTTGGAACTAGATGATCTTAATGTCCTTTCCAACCCTAATTATTCTATGATTCTATTCTATGATTCTAGGTTATTAATATCCAGCAGCTCACTGAATGCTGTGGCTTAACCCTAGTTGGAAACTGAGTGGCACTCAACCACTCACTTACCTGCCCTACTCCTCGATGGGGTGTGGAAGAGAATAAGAGAAAGGTAAAACATGGCTTGAGATAAGAATAGTTTAATTATTGAAAAAAAGTAAAATATTCTAATAATAATGATGATAATAATAATGATAATAATATGATAATGGAGAGGGAGGTAACAGAGAGAGGAATAAAACCCAAGAACCCCAAGTGGTGTACAGTACCATCTGATGCCCATCCCATCCTTGAGCAGCAGTCAGCCGCTCCTGTCCAGCTCCCTCCAGTCTTTATACTGGGCATGACATGCTGTGGTATAGAATACCCCTTTGGCTAGTTCAGGTCGGATGACCTGGTTTTGCTCCCTCATGGCTTCTTGTTCCCTTCCTCACTGGCATGAGACTGAAAAGTCTTTGATCAGAGTAATTTCTGCTTAGCAACAACTAAAACATCAGTGTGTTTTCAGCATTGTTTTCAGACTGAAGTCAAACCACAGCACTGCACCAGCTACTAGGAAGAAAATTATCTATCTCAGCTGAAATCAGGGCACTGAATTAGTGCACAAACAAGCAGAGAACTCAGATCAACTTTAATAAGCTCATCACTGCCCATATACAAACTATGACAGCTGCTCTGCAGACTGGTGTGATTTTTCACTATGTGCAGAAAATACAAGTCCTTCCCCAAAACATACCTCAGAAATCCCACATCTTTAATGATGTTCATTTGTATGATATAATCGGAATATTCTGGACCCATGGAAAGCTGGCCTATGTTAGCAAAACAGAGAGTAGCTTTCTTTTCCCTGGTCACAACCATATGATGGAAATACTGTAGAATCAACCAGTGTGACTTCCAGATACCAGAGGGAAGGCTCAGTGAGGCTGAGAAGAACATGCTTTAGACAATTAATTGAAGGATGGAGACAGTCACGTTGCCTTGCCTCCTGGCTCTTTGGTTAGGAAGCTAGAAAGTGCCAAGCTCCAATAGCCTGACATATCTGCTGGATGTAGACACTGGATTCAAATCAAGACTTACCTCCCAGGAGCACAGTTCACCTTGTGACTAGTTTGACTCACCCTCAGACACTGGTTTAACCTGAGTTCTGGAGCATGCATGAGCTCTTCAATGTTAGCCATGGCAGTTCTTCCAGAGTGTAGCAAACCAGAAATTATACTCTATTCCACCATGCAAACAGTCACACATCTATCCTTTAAAAAATTGAAGTCAGACTGAAGGACACTAGTGGGGTTATCCATAGCAAGAAAGCATGGGGATAATGGTGCTCAGCACTGTTCCTGGAGCCCAACTACTTCATCTAGAAACACATCAGACATGGTTATCATCTGGCACCTATGAAAACTGCAAAAAATTGATTTTAATTCTGAAATATTGAAGATAAGGTGAGGCATGAGGAATACTCTCATCTGTTTTTCTCAAATACGTATGCTCAAGGAGGTCTAAGACTTTTCTCTTCTGGAAAATTCTGGATTATAAAGAAAGTAGCAATACTCAAAGCATCAGAGTATGTTTTTCTCCCTGCAGACAGAGTGATAATAGACATAATACCTACAGTGTGAGTGTCATAGGCAAGATCCTTGGTGAGATTAAATGGCCATTACACCAATGAATTGAGCACAGCTTTTCAGTTCACAACAGTATGGCTTCTTATTTCACATATTACAGGAATAAACACATATTGTTTCTTGCTCGTTATGATTTTTCTTTTGAAATCTGCACTATGCATGTATACAATAACACTAGTAAATAAGGTATTAGAATTTATTTTAGAGAACTGATTTTCCCATTTCCTTCAAGCTTGGTCGCATTATCTTATTGGGACTAGATTCTTCCTAGTATTTACATGAACCAAGAAGAATCTATTTGCAGTGGTTTTGCCACCAGAATCTTCCTAGAAACCATTTTAGTTTAATGTAAAACCTACACTCTCTCTGTAGTCCTTTATGTAGGCAGTTTCTTCAGTGGCAAAGATCAGTCCTCATACATAGGAAAACTGAGGCATAAGCCAGCAGCTGAGACTGGGAGTTAATCCTTTATAAATTTTGAAAATATAATACTGTGGCATTATTGTCTGCATATAGCTAGCATGCATGTTTTATTTCAAGGTTCAGCGGCATCCTAAATTTGCTTCTATAATCAATACAGAAAAATAGATGTCTGTGAAAGTAGGAGTTCCTGTTTGCCTAAGTTCAGGTTCCTAAAAATAGGTGGATAGGATTCAAAGTAGCCTTCCCTGAGCTTTGTCTTTCTTGTGCTTCTCATTTTTCCATCCAAATCTATATCCAATGTCATTGCTATTTCACTGCATAAAACCAGGATGTGTTGGAATTAACATTTATTGCTAATAATTGGTGTTTTATTTATCTGCTTGGTTGCTAGCTTGCAGATATGTTTTTTGTTTTGCAAAACTTATGGAAAGAAATTGTGGACTATAAAGCTCTGGTCTTGCATTACACTATTATTACTGGAACATGGTTTCATATTATTCTTTCAAGATGAATCATGCATATTGATTAATGGAACAGGACTTTGTTGACATTATTTCATCTTTAATCTAAGTGGTATTGATGAGAGTTAACAAGAAACACTTGTTAGTGAGGTCCTTCTGTCTTCTATCTCAGTGGAGGTAGAGGATAGAAAACCATGCAGCAGCAAAGATTCAGGGGTTACTGATGTGTTAGAAACCATGGAAGTGCCTGAGAATGTTCACATAGGAACTGGGTCTCCCCTCAAAAAGGTGGAGGGATCAATAGACCAACTGAAATGAATCTATGCCAATGCACACAGCATGGGCAACAAACAGGAAAAACTGGGAGCCATTGTGCAGTGAGAAAACTATGGTTTAACTGCCATCAGAAAACATTACTTGAACAATGGGAGTGCTGCAGTGAATGGTGACAAACTCTTCAGAAGGGACAGGCAAAGTAGAAAAGGTGGTAAGGTAGCCCTGTATGTTAAGGGACTGTTTTTATTATCTAAAGCTTAATGGTGCTGGCAATAGCGTTGACTGCTTACAGGAAAGAATCAGGCGGAAGACCACCAAAGCAGATATGATGGGAGTCTGTACAGACTGTCCTGTGTTTAGTAGTAACAGTCATTTTTCTCCTTCTTAGCAGCTGGTGCAGTGCTGCGTTTTTTTGACTTTCAGCCTGGGAACAACACTGATAACACCGATGTTTTTAGTTGTTGCTCAGTAATGTTTACTCTGACCAAGGACTTTGTGAGTCTCATGCTCTGCCAGGGAGGAGGGGAAGCTGGGAAGAAGCAGACACAGGACACCTGACCCAAACTAATCAAAGAGGTATTCCATGCCACAGCACATCATGCCCAGTATATAAACTGGGGGCAGTTACCCAGAAGGGTTAGATCACTGCTAGGGTTGGGCTGGGTATTGGTTGGCAGGTGGTGAGAAGTTATATTCTCTTCCCTTGTTATTTATTATTATTATTATTATTATTATTGGTGGTAGCAGCAGTGATTTGTGTTATACCTTAGTTACTAAACTGTTCTTATCTCAACCTGTGGGAGTTACATTCTTTCAATTCTCCTCCCCATCTGTTCGGGAGTGAGGGGAGAAATGGGGGGAGTGAGTGAGCAGCTGTGTGGTTCTGGGTTGCTGGCTGGACGTAAACCATGATGTAGACATTACAGACTGGACGAAGAGGCAGATAAAATGTTTTATGAGAAGCTGGGAGAAGTCGCACAATCAGTAGCCCTTGTTCCTGTACGGGACTTCAGCTTCTCAGATATCTGATAGAAATACAGTACAGCAAAGAGGAGAGTCCAGGAAATTCCAGGAGTGTGTGGAAGAGACCTTCCTGACACAACTGGTGAGTGAGCAAACTAGGCAAGGCACTCTGCTGGTGCTGTTTGCAAACAAAAAAGCTCTGTGGATGATGTGATGGTTGGAGGCTGTCTTGGGCATAGTGACTGTGAAATGATCATGAAATTAGAGAGGTTTTGATTCTTGCAGATGTAAGGAGAGGGATCAGCAGAACTGCTGCCTTGGACTCCCAGAGGGCAGACTTTGGCCTGTTTCAGAGCCTGGTTGACGAGAGTCCCTTGGGAGGCAGTCCTGAAGGGCGAAGGATCTCAGGAAGCCTTGGACATTTTTTAAGAAGGAAATCTTGAAGGCACAGGAGCTATGGGTCAAAAGATAAGCTCGTGGGGATAAAGACCAGCCTGGCTGAACAGAGAGCTTTGACTGAAACTGGAAGTGGCAGGTCTTGCACTGGGTCATAACAACCCCACGCAACACTACAGCCTTGGGGAAGAGTGTCTAGAAAGGACTCTTTCAGCTAAAAAAGGACTGTTTGTGTGCATGTGTGTGTGTGTCTTGGCCAACAGCCAGCTGCATATGAAGCAGCAGTATGTCCAGGTGGCCAATGTGGCAATAGCATCCTGGATTGCACAAGTAGCAACACAGCCAGCAACACTAGGGAAGTGATTGTCCCGCTGTACTTGGCACTGGTGAGGCCACACCTTGAATACTGTGTTCAGTTCTGGGCTCCTCACTCCAAGACACTGAGGTTCTGGAGTGTGTACAGAGAAGAACATTGAAGCTGGTGAAAAGCAACTCTTATGAGGAGCAGCTGAGGGAACAGTTTAGTCTGGAGGAAAAGAGGCTACAGGGGAGACCTTATCACTCTCTACCACTACAAGAAAGAAGGTTGTAGGGAGGTAGGTGTTAGTCTCTTCTCCCAAGAAACAAGTGATAGGACAAGAACAAATTACTTCAAGTTGCATCAGGGGAGGTTTAGCCTGGATATTATGAAAACTTCTTCACCAAAAGAGTTGTCAAGCACTGGAACAGGCTGCCCAAGGAAAGTGATTGGGTCACCACCCCTGGAGGTGTTCAAAAGATGTGTAGATGTGGCACTTATGGTGGACTTGGCAGTGCTGGGTTAATGGTTGGACTCAATAATATTAGAGTTCTTTTCCAACCTAAACCATCCCATCTTTCCATGATTCTATTAAAAATATTGTAAAAAACAGCATTTATGCAGTTTTCCTTTGTGTTCCTCTCATACTGTGCTCAAGTAATGACATGTCATACTTCAACTCTCATTAAATACTGTTATAGAAAGGGGGAGCTAGGCTCTAATGAGTAATGGAACAGTGTCACTAAAGCTTTGTAGATCTAATGTAAACTGGGGAGGCCAATTTTCTACTTATTTCCTCTTCCTCCCACATCAAAACCCTCTTTTTTTCTCCTTCCAGGATTGAATTTCACTGACCTCAGTGTGCTGAGTTGCGTATTTTGTATTACTGAAGTGCCCAGAAACAGAACACTCTTTTTTAAGCAAAAACAAAGCAACTTGAATGAGACCACTGCCTTTCTCAAAAGGAAAGCAAATGTGTTTTAATAAGTACTCTTCAAATGCATCTTTTGCCGATTAATATATCAGATGCTGGTTTTCAAATGAGGCACCCAAGGCAATATGCTAAAGAATGAATGTGCATTACAATACTTTGCATATTGAAATTGTTATGGAAGATCAGACAGGCATAACTGCTATACTGTAAATGGCTTGAATTAAAACCTGTGTCAATAAAGTCAATAATACTGAACCGTAAATCTTCAACAGATTTATGAGGACTATATAACAGTGCTCATGGTCATGGCAGTTCCACCTTGGTCAACAAAAATTGTTATCAAAATGAAATCTGAAGCTGGCCATTGCATGGCCTATAATTCAGGAAACAAATGTGCAGGATGCATGAAGCAATTCATGGCAGAGTACTCCACAGGGTCTGACCAGAAGCAACAGAAATGCTTGCTGAAAGCCATTCCACATGAGAAAAGGTTCTATGACATGACAGCCTGACATTACCAATATATCAGGAGCTTGGTGGATGTAAAGGACTTTGCCCTGCAAGAAGTGGTGGGCTGCCCATTTGTGAAGTGTTTTCGTGTTTCAGGCAGTGAGAATAAAACAAAAAAAAGCCTTATTTTGCATCAATGAGTGTCGTGGTTTAAGCTCTGCTGGTAACTCAGAACCATTCAGCTGCTCACTTACTCCCTCCCCTATTCTGAACCCAGGACAATGAGAAATTCACTGCTAATGTCAAAGAATTTAATGTTCTTCTTGGAATGTGCAGTTAGAATGAAAAAAAGATGCAAAAAAGAAACCTATCAAAAATACTGTCTATAAACATTGATCAGAGTGTAGCCATTCTAAATGTGTGGTCTATATCAAAAGATTTTCAGAGGTGTGCAGGTTGGTTGTTCTGTGCACTTTTTTATGACAAGTAGATTTTTTCATGGAGTGTCTAATGAATACAACTAGCTTTACAAGCAAAGAAAAACTCTCTTTTGCTCTTTATAAAGAAAGAAGTGCAGTGGCAAGACTGGATAATTCAAGAATAGGAACTGACTACTTACTTGGTAGCTATCTAGAAGTTTATAAAATGAAAAATATACAAGGGTTCTTTGGGTCCATTTATATTTTATATATATATAATATATATATACACACGCACTTCCATGATATTCCAAGCTAGTCAAACAAAGACACAGAAGAAACAAACAATGCTAACAAATTGTGAGAAAACCACTTGAACATATCACCAGGACAAGAATATTGCAGAATTTAAGGTTGAAGCTGCCTCTGCACTAGAAATATTTGGCCATAACCAGGGTAACTAAATTTTACAATTCCTACAGTCTGTAGCTTTCCAATAGTATTATTTTAAAGCAGATCAATAACCAGAGAAGAAACTCATTTAAAGTACAGTAAGAAGCTATTTTGGAAGTATGAAAAATGTCCCCTCCCTTTAGATATTCCATCTCAGTTCAGACAATAAGCACTTTAGCAGAGTTCCTTATACTAGAATATAAAAGATGTAAAAAAAAAAAAAAAAAA
>NDXB01006499.1:23266-46009 GCA_002631895.1 Agapornis roseicollis | reverse complement strand
GAATTTCTTAAAATAAAAAAAAAAAAAAATAAAAAAAAAAAAAAAAAAAGGTCTATAGCTTCTCAAAATGAACAAATATTTTCTTATTGATTGTGAAAGCTTTGGATCAGGAGAGCAGATTTTGTGTCATTTCAAGAACTTATGTATTTTCCTTTATTCATGCTTGTTTGAACTAACACTATGTTTCCATTTCTGTCAGTATAGCACGCACACAAGGAAAGGGGAGATTTCTCACATAGAATCAGACTCTCGTCCTCTTCAGTGTGTATGCTAATGACATGTTTTTTACATAAGTGGTTATCTTTTTAAAGCTGGGATTGATGGAAGTGAAAGAGTTTACATGATTTTGGTATTCTTAAAAGGCAAAAAGTTGTCTTCAAGAAAGAGTTCAAGAAAGAGGTTTAAATGCAAAAATCTGAATTATTTTATTTCAAACAAGTACTAGTGAAGATAACACACAGCCAGTCCCAAAATCCAGAGATTATGATCAAAATGAAATGAAATGATGATTTAGTGATTGTTGGTCACCCGAATACTTGTCTAGCTTGTTTGAATGCAGTTTGGCCCACAGCTAAAGATGACCTACCTTGCTCTAGTGATTGCAGTGGCTTCCTGCTAAGAATAACAGTATGAAGTAGCAAAGATGAAATAAAACAATTTTTTGGATCATAATCAGAGCACAGCATGAAGATCAGAGAACTGGCATCTGAGTGCTTTGTCCTGAATAATTTAATTCCTTCATTTTTCTTGATTTTTCTGTCTAAAGTATACCTCTGCCTTAAGTTTTCATGTTTGTTTTAGCCAACAGTGCACTATACCCAGATCATCACAATGTGTTCTGTCTATTGCAGTACAGTCTTAGGATCAAAAAATTTCATTTCATCTTCTTTTGAAAGTGATTAGAATGAATACTTTCTGATCCTACTTTCCAACATAATGTATGATATGAATTCAGAAATTAATGGTTTTAAGTAAAAAAACAAGTTGCTTTTCAATTTTTCTATGCACCTGACCAAACAAGATGATTTTAAAGATGTGTAATTACCTAGTGATTAAAAAATTTAAAGGATTTAAGGAAAAATATTTTATCAGATTCAGCTTTCCTCTTTTCTTATGTGATATACCTATCTTTTTCACTGTAGGATATTACTTATTTGTCTTTGATGGTCTGATTCTGTATTGCTGGACATGGCAATTATGAGAAACCCGCCAAACAGTGTACTTTCAATCAGCCTGTAAATTTTCCCTTTTAATTTTAAATGAAGCATACTGGCTGCATTTGAACAGTCTATTTTGTGTTCATTCAGCCAGAAGTTACTTTAGAACGTGCAGTGATGAGAAGATTAAGTCATTTGTCCTAGTTAGTGTGTGTTACACTACATTCTATAGGAGAAAAATCTTCAACAAGCAAAACAATATGATTCCTTTAGCAAAATTTTTTTTCTGTACATATAGAATCTAAACATGTCACAGCAGAAATATTCCTGCTACTACAGACTTTTAGATCCACGTTTTTATGTAGATTAACTGTTTAGTGAAACTGCTGGATATGTATGTGAGTGCAAATCTGAAACTTTTCTTAAATACCCCCATGTTGCTACCGGTCAATGTAAATGACATATTCTTCACTACCTCTCATTCAGTAGGGAAATACTAGGTAAAAAGATAAAAACTTATTGGCAAGTAAAACCCAGTTGTATAGATCATGTCTCTACCTAAAATCCGTTTCAATCACAATGGGAGTTAAAATCCATGCCAGACAAGATGGGAGCTATTCTGCTCACAGAAGGCAGTGGGAAGACACTTGGGGTATTGAAGAAGAGGCTGTGCAGCATCTGGAGAATTTCCCACCCTGTGACTCACAGTGCAAGTAACTTGTCTCATAAGGCACTCAGTACATCACCCTCCAAACAGTGTAGATATCAAAACCGCAATTTAGGAACTGAAGCATCTAAAGAAAAGAAGAATTAAGAGACTGAATCTATTTAGGCATGGTTCTCTGTTTTCAGAGTTACAAAGCTGTTGTCACGAAGCACTTCAATCTTAAAAGAGTTCAATCTTAAAAGAGTGTTAGTGAGTGATATAATTATAACAATTTAAAAATTCCATAGATCTTAGAAACACTTTTAAGTAGGATCAACCGAATGTATTTCTCAACCTTTTCTGTTTTGTTTCTGCCATGCTGTGTAGTTTTGGGGGTTTGTTTTTTGTTTATTGCTTTTTGATTTTGTTTCGGATTTTGTTTGTTTGTTTTTTGTTATTATTATCCCATAACAATGAATCTAAACAGTAAGAAATTTTTCATGTCATTGTGACACTATTCTTTGCACTAGTTAGATTTCTTGGTTTGCTGGGAAGCATGGATCTAAATATACCTAGGCTGGCAAAGCAACTTCCATGCAGACTCAGTGGCAGGACTAAACTGGTGTAAGGGATCTGTGGAAGTTCAGAAGGGAGACTGTGGTGTTCCTAGTAAAAGTCAGTCAGGGATGCAGTATGTGCTCATGCCATCTTCAGCATTCAAGGGTGAATGCTTCCAACTCCGCTTTGCAACTTGCTTTCCCTGTCTCCCCATATGGCTCATAACTGCATGAATGTTTTGACAAGTATCTCTTAGGGGTCAGTGAGGCTGAGTAGTAATAGTGAACATGAAAGAGTGTACACAACTCTTTCAGCTAGGCTTTTGCTTCTCTTGTTATTGCTAATAAATGAAAGACCATACATAGAATTTAAAAAGTTGTGACTTTCTCTCTGTTCCTTTTGAAAATTAACCTTTAAGAACTGTTAGCTGATAAAATATTGGCAAGATGCTGGAGCTGTTTAGTTTCATAAGCATCAGTAAAATATAGTTTTAATAAACTCTGTATTTACTGCTAGAAGTCCTGTAAAAATTATCTGCTGATTTGTTTCTCTTCTACAGAATACATTAAAGTCTATCACTTTGTGTGTACACATTAATTTTATAGAATACCTAGTGCAAAAAGCTCTTTAAATTGTTGCAAGATGTTGTCTGATTATTTTATGTTGATACACTAAATATAATTGTGAAGAAAGAGTACAACTCATGGTTGAATATTTAAGTCAAAGCAGCAGATCTGTAAAACACACTTCTTTGACGGAGGCAGGAAAAAATATCAGTCTAATCAGATTTTCCTTTAAATATGACTAATTGGTATATGCAGCAAATGCTGCTAGCTGTCATGCATTATATTATAGCCAATATTAGGTTAGCTATTAACCTAATAGCTATCTTAGATTATGATAATAATCCAAGAATCTGATGATAATAAACAAGCTGTAAAATAATGTTAAATAGCCTAAAATTATGAAAAATACATAGAAAAACTTTAGTAGGATTCAACTAAATCAAGGCAAGTTCTTCATTGCAAGCACTTATCTTTCATATTGAAGTTTAAATATTACATTATAAATCAGAGGTAAAATAAATAATTTCCTTCTAGAAATGGTTCAGTCCAAACATGGGCTTTGAAGCAGGCCATAGAGTTTTGAACATTTCACTAATTACAAACTCACAGTTCAGTTTATTTGGTTTGGATTGTATGCCTTCTGTTCAGGTCTTGATTTTGCATGGAGTTGTATTATTTCTAGAGAACTGCTTTATCACAGAGAAGGGATTTGGTCATGAAAGAAAAGGAAAAGTCTGCCAGCTATAACATTTCCAATTCTTTCAATTCTTCCCTGAAATCTACTTACTCCTTTCTTACACTGTCCTTTCATCTGCCTTGTATCTTGACTGCACTATATAGGTTGTTCTGTATGTCTCTGTTGGCATACCTACAATGGTACTACATGGGGAAAGCAACTTGAGCTAAATCCTCAAAATGGGTTCCTTATGTGTTCCAGTACAGAAGTTTTCTGTGCACTTTTGTTTATGCAAATTTAATGTTGAAGTGTCAGGTGTATCTTACATAATTTGGTGCTTAGAGCTTCAAAGAAATTTGCCTGTGAGTGAGGAGACAAAAATTTGTCACAAAAAAAAAGCTGAAGAAAAGGGTAATATGAAGAACTGTCCTCATCGAACAGGAACATTCTCCCTTCCATTTAATATTTGCAGATATGGACTCTTTCTGAAGTAAGGCAATGATATGAGATCAGTGCTGGATCACAAAAGGGAAATAAAACCCCCCAGAAATGAAGGAATGAAGTGATTGGTAACAATTTTATCTTGGTTAACTGATCAAATTCAGAGATGTGAGAGAGTGAACTTCATGTACTTCTTCCTCTTCAGTAGGTAGAGAAAATGATGCTTTTTACACCCAATAGAACCATTTCTCATACAGTAAGATAAAACAGAGGGAATTCTGTGAATAGAAGAAATGTCACAATTCATGTATGTGTGGTATTATTAAGAAGAATGCTTTTCTTTCATAGGTTAAAATGACACTCCAAGCTGTGATCTGTTACCAATGAAGGGAAAATACAAATTTATATCTCCCAAAAGCAGAAGTATCATACACACTGTGTATCCATCAATAACAGAATACCTTCCCATTGCAGAATCACTGACACTTGATTTTTACTCTTAGAAACAAATAGGTATTAGTTTTTCAGAAGACTTATTAATGTAGGAGATGACATATTTTCACACTATAACTCTCTATCTTTGCTTATTCTTTGTATACTGCTTTAGTCCTGGTATATAATTTCAAATATCTCATCTAAAATTCTAAGATTTATTTGCTTCAAAAGTGATCCTTTATTTGCATGCTTTTTAGTAGAAGAGCACCGGTGGGCAAACTAGCAGAGAACTTCATGGAAGTCCAAACATTGTTTCATTCCCTCCTCCCAAGCTTCCTGACAAGACCCAACTACTTTGTCTCCAGCAAAAGCCCACATCAGGCTTTCAGCCTAGTATGATGGGCCTGGCTTGAAGATAGCTTGTTTCCTGGAAAGTTTTCCTTTCACCTGAATGTGAAGCAGTGTTTAATGTCAGTTAGGAGATAATACTGTTTCCCTTTCCATCTTCTGTGTGTGTTATTCTTCTGCTGTACTTGAGACTGAAAAGAGAGAGTCTAACATTGTGGTGAACTAGGAACAAACCCTTTTCTAGCATCTCTTTGCCACAATAGAAGCAGTGTCTAATAAACTGAAAATAAAAAAGTATTGAAATTCTGGGTGTGCCTGTGCAAATAGATATATGGATTTCATTGTGGTAAAAATACTTAAACAGGTCACTACCCATAATCTGATGAGTCCAGATTTGTTCCAAAAAAGGAACAAAGAAAATCTTATAGTCACCTACTACAGGGTTTCTGGTCCACTCGGAATCAGGTATGTGAACAATTTTCAGGGAGGTGTAAGAACTAGAGATGTGGAGAGGTTCCTGGAAAGTACAGCTTAATTCTAGACAGAAACCATCTCAATAGTTAGCATATATTTCAACTTTTAACTAAGTTTTATATAGTTGAGCCTTAACCAGAAAGTTGGCAGCATGATCTATTCTGACAGAAAGATTTTGTTTTATGTTTGGATGCTGAAGTCAGTCACATAAAGATGAAAGGAAGGAAATACTACAGGGCCTCTGTCCTAACATAACCTAAAAGAAGATTGCAAGAGTCCAAAAGATTTCACATACTCTTGATACAAAAGGTCTGAGTTATAGTGTACAAATCACTTGTTAAGGTAGGAGAACAGACAAGGAAAAAAAGGAAACCCCTAGCAATATATTTCAGTATGAATTAATAACATACGAAACCTCTCAGACTTTGGTCCATCATATTGCAAATACCAATGAACATCCTTCTGAAGGTCTTCACTTGATGTTGCTCACAGTATGTAGGTCCAAAAGGCAGATATTGATGACCAAGTAGATAATTGAGATTGACATTCTTTTGTGCTCTTCAGAGATATGTGAACTACAGGAACAGAGATTTACTTGGAAGTCATACCAAACAAATCTCTACCCAGTATCACTATGTACTATCTACAGTAGAATCCACAGCTATGAAATAGAATTAGAGCACACACTAATATATTTGGATAAAAAAGAATATTTGAAATGGACAGTCATGTTTTTCCAGCTGCTGTCTGTAAAGAAATAGTATCATAACATTATCCCAGATAGCATGAGAGTATGAGTGACAAGTTTTCTATGCCTTCACCCATCAAAAAGAAGAGATTCAATTTGACCTGAAGAAATTCTTCACTTTGCTGTCAGCTGTTGAGTTACTGAGTGGTTTTTTTCTTTCTGCCCTTTCTAAAGTTGATTTTGCTAGTTTGATGAACCTTCACTGTGTTATGGAGGTGAGACAAAGGTCTCACAATTTCAAAAAAGTGACTTCTCATGGCTGCCGGTCTGAATTCCACCTGGGAAATACACAGAAGAGTAACCCTAGCATCCAATGTGACAGCCTTGATAAGTCTTAAAGTTGGAACTTGATAACTTTTTTTATTTTAACAACTGAAAAAATAAAAAGAAAGTGAACTCATTTCTGAAAACTTCAACAATGCCACCGGATCAGCTCCCCTTGACTAAAAGATGTCATCTGAATGACAGAAATTTTTTTATCTATAACAGTCTCTGTCAGGTACTTAAACACTTTTTTCAGTAGACTGGGAAGATTAAGGTACTAAGGTCTATTGTAGCTATAGGATAAGGGTTCAAACCTAAACAGGGCAATTTCAGGTTGGATATAAGGAGAAGTTCTTTACTGTGAGGGTGGTGAGGCACTGGTACAAGTTGCTCAGGGAAGTTGGGAATGCCTCATTCCTGGCAGTGTTCGAGGCCAGGGTGGCATGGTTTAGTGTGAGGCATCCCTGCCCATGGTAGGGGGGCTGGAACTAGATGATCTTAAGATCCTTTCCAACCCAAACCATTCTATGATTCTATGATTCCATGATTCTATGATCATGTTAGAGTAGAAAACATTAGAATATGGAATCCTAGCCTAAATACACAAAATTAAAAACCCTATGCTTCAGTTATCAAAAGTCTAATGCATTGCTTTATATATATATATACATGATTTGCTTTATTGTACTTATTTACTACTATATACAGAAAGATACATACCTGATTCACGTTAGTGTGCTTATTCTCTTTAGTGTGCTTATTTAATGATCTGTGGATGTTATATGGCTAGTATGTGTTCATTTTGTTGAATAACCTGCCTGTCAGAAGAAGTGCCTTCCCATTTATTTATATTCTGGTCCCCAGCAGGAAAATTCTTCTTGTACAAGGGCAAAGTAAAGACATAAGATAAAAGGTCTCTAATTTTGGTCAAAGTCTCCCCTGTCTTGAAGAGCTGTCTGCACTGGTTCCTGTGACAGTTTCACAATTTGCTGTCAGTTCAAGACTTGTGCTTGATTTCTCAGTATTCACACTCCTCCCTGCTAATTCACCCAGACTCATCTGTGTCAGCTGTATTAGTACCCACTGAGGATACTCAGTACATTGATCAGATGCCCAAGTACAAGCACTATAGTCTTAAACTACACCCAGGCAGTTCAGTGTTCAGCTGAACAACTGCAGGCATGGGACCTAGATATTTGATTCAGCTATGAGAGAATTGGATACTTATTTGTCTGCTCTTCCCATCAAACTCATCATGGTAACCACCCAGAACCAGAAGCTCTGGCAACAGATGCAACTGAAAGCCAATTACTCAACTACCCAGCAAATGTATTATTTACCTCTGACAGAAAGCTGCACTGTTGTTTTTTTTATCATTGTGATCTTGCCAAAATATGTAATTTCAGTGCATGATCCTGGTTCTTCTGTTGACTTCTGGGTTGTAAAATTAAATGTTGTTCAGAGTAAGCAAGTCATATCTTGATTATAAAAGAAAATAATCCCTATGATAGATCTTATGAGACCTCACCTGGAGTATTGTGTGCAGTTCTGGTATCCTCAACATAAAAGGGACAAGGAACATTTGGAACAAGTCCAGAGGAGAGCCACGAGGATGATCAGGGGACTGGAGCATCTCCTGTATGAAAATAGGCTGAGAAAGTTGGGGCTGCTTAGCCTGGGGAAGAGAAGGCTGAGTGGAGACCTCATAGCAGCCTTCCAGTATCTGAAAGGTGCCTTTAAGGATGTTGGGGAGGGACTCTTGCCCAGGGAATTTGTGAGTGCTCCATCCCTGGCGATATTCAAGGCCAGGTTAGACAAAGCCTTGGGTGGCATGATTTAGTGTGGGGTGTCCCTGCTTATGGCAAGAGGGTTGGAACTAGATGATCTTAAGGTCCTTTCTAACCCTAATTATTCTATGATTCTATTCTATTCTATGAACTGTAGTGATAGGACAAGAGGTAACAGGCTAAAACTTAAGCAGAAAAGTTTAAATTGGATAGAAAGAGGAAGTTCTTTACTGTGCGGGTGGTGAGGCACTGGAATGGGTTGCCCAAGGAAGCTGTGAGTGCTCCATCCCTGGCGGTGTCCAAGGACAGATTGGATGCATTGGGTGGCATGACTTAGTGTGAGGTGCCCCTGCCCATGGCAGGGGGCTTGGAACTTGATGATCTTAAGATTCTTTCCAACCCTAACTATTCTATGATTCTATGCTTCTACAGATGGTGGAGAAGCAACTGAAGAAAACATTTTGGGCAAATTATGAAGTCTGGTTTCTGGAAATGGTGGAGAGCTAACAAAAAGTGTTAACCATGAATATAGGCAAAATATGAAGTCTGGTTTCTGGAAGAAAAGCTAGAGAAAATATTCAACATTTTTCCTTTAAGGAAATTTATTTCATTAAATAGCACATATTTCAATTTAGCTTTTTCGAACTAGATATTCATACTGCAGACTTCCTTTCACTGCATTTTTGTCGTACGTGCCTAAGTGTTATCCTCAAACACATATTCCAGCTAGACAGTAAAATCTCTGGGGTAAGGACTGCTCCTCCTGGTCTGTGTTTTTTGTACCATGGGTTCTCATTTCAGTGGGAATTTCTCACATGTGTAAGTTTAGGATTACAGCTAAGAGTTTAATAATTCTTACAGCTAAGAGTTTAATAATTCTTTCAGGAGTGGAAATTTTGGCTGCCACTGGAGTATGTCTAAAGGGTTGAGATTAGGCAGTGGACTGATGAGCAGCCTGTCCTCTTAGCCTGTTCTGCATGTCACTGTTGACACCCCTGGGCTATCTGTAAGTTACTGTTCACAAATTATAAGGGCAACTTAAGATCTTCATCTTTGCAAGCCCTTTCACATTTCTGGCAGGAGATATTAAGAGTCTTGTAGAAAAGTAAAAAGGATGTTGCTTCTACCCATAAATTTTGGATATTGGAAGGTGCAGAGCTGTTTTGAAATACATCACCCTTTAGTCTAGCACAATAAATTGCTAGTAATATGTTGGTAGAAATATGAATAGACAGGAATACGCCAGCCTCTCTCTATAGATATAACACATTTATTAAAGCCCACACTGACAAGAAAATATAGTAAGTATATGCTAAGAGGTAGTGTGGACATGATTCCCACCACTGCACCCCAAATTCTTTAAAATTTGTTTCAGATTGCCATCAAATTATATCATAGTGTGGCTGCTCAGCAATGCTAAACACAGGTCTGTACTCAGTGTGCTGACCAAAACAGTCCTTTGTGCTCATGATGGTTAAGGACTGTAATGTTAAATGAAACACTTCACAATCTACATGTCAATTTAATGAGTTCTCAATTAAATTTAAATTTAAAACATTTTGTTTATCCTGGACATGCTCAGAGGCTTAACAAAGCCATTATTATCATGTGTCCCTGCTTATGGCAGGGGGGTTGGAACTAGATGATCTTAAGGTCCCTTCCAACCCTAACTATTCTCTGATTCTATGATTCTCTCATAATTCCTAAAGTAAACTTACAATATTTTTGCTTCATCCTTAATTGAGCCCACTACACTTCAAAACCCCGTCTTTTACTTTCATCACCTTTTCTCTCAGTACATTTTAACACTTCATTTGTCACCATTTTTTAATCACAAGGTGAGAATAGAGTCAGGACATGTATATTTCTTAATAGTAGTGTTGATGCCACCACAAATGCTCCCAAACTCTCCTATTCCTTCAGCTTGACAAGTTGAAAAAACTAATTATGTTTCAGTTTTATACTATTGGAATTCATCCTCACTCAGTCCACAGTTTTCCTTAGTACAGCACTGTGAATATGTTTAAGACTCAGGCAAGAATATTACAATTCCTATAATTAAATAGTTGTTCAGCTTGCAACTCAGCCCCATTCTTGTCTATAAAATATAATACATGTAGATAGGCATTTGTGCTAGCTGGAAATGCTACTTTGCTACTAAACTAGCAACAGCTGCATGGCAACAATCACAGAAATCACAGCATTGATTTCTGTTTCATTTATGCAGACCTGCATCATCTGATACAGAAGATTTTTCTGTCATTTTTCATCAGCTCAAGTTCTTAGGCAGCACAACATTTATTAGATAGAAATGCTCTGGATATATAAGTGTCATGGTTCAAGCCCAGCCAGCAACCCAGAACCATGCAGTCATTCACTCACTCCCAGTTTATATACTGGGCATGATGTGCTGTGGTATGGAGTACCTCTTTGGCTAGTTTGGGTCAGGTGTCCTGCTTCTGCTCTCTCTCTGCTTTCCCTCCTCCCTGGCAGAGAATAAGACTCATAAAGTCTTTGGTCAGAGTAAACATTACTTAGCAACAACTAAAAACATTGGTGTTATCAGTGCTGTCCCCAGTCTGAAAGTCAAAAATGCAGCACTGCACCAGCTACTAAGAAGGAGAAAAATGTCTGCTACTGCTGAACCCAGGACAATAAGAAATTAGACCTTGTCTTTATACATAGAAAAGTATTAGAGGGATTTAAAAATGAACCAAACCAAAACCTCAGATCTGCCCCATCTATGAGTTTAACTGAGGCACCTCAGATCTGTATGTGTAATCGAACTACATGATTTCATACCTACTCTAAGCTATGATTCAGTTTATCTGAAATTATAGTATGAGTGCTTAAAATAAGTATAACACCGCTTCCAATGTATTCATAAAAATAAATGCTAAAATGTTTAAGAATATATATACTATAACACTAAATGGGCAGAATTCTTTCTATTCTGTTAGTTTTCTGTCTTTTCAGTCACTATTGTGTCGAAAAACTGAAATGATGTTTTTACCGGAAAGGACAAAGTTTAACTTCAAAACCAATTTTTCCACTAAAGATAGAAGTTAGTTCCTTTTCCTTATTATCTTAAGCTGCTGAAAATGGCTCAGGAATATTCTGATTGAATCAGGGATTTAAGGCTATTTCCCACTGATACTGAGACAGGCAGAGTACAGCATCACTGCCAGCCTCTGTCCAACATTAACATCAACTGTAATTTCAGCATGACAGATCTGGATTTGTCCTGTGTAATTACAACCCCTAATTGAGAATTCTAAATCAAACACCCCTTTCCTCAGTGGTAAATGAACAAACCTGGGCATGCTGACTGTAGGTGTAATGTGGGATTTCTATGTTCAGTAACTTTGGTCCATATAAATTCCTAATGTTAGCTAGGATTAATCTGGGTTGTTTTTTTTGCTGTTATTGCCACCAATAAGAATAAATACCCAGCTGTTCTCAGTAGAATTGGGAGTGGCAAGTGTAATAGGTGAATAATCTCTGGGTGAATAATCTCTTGTATCTTATGGAACGAAGTTACATCAACAATGATCTTACATCAATTTATAGCTGATCTACTATTGATTTCAATGACTTGTTCCATTACAGCATGTTTGTTTAACACTCTCTTTTTGCCAGTAATTGCACTATTTAATATTTTATGCAATTGTTTAAGAGCAGAGCAGAAAGCCACATGAAGCACCATTTTGCTTCTTCCCTTTTTACTTTTCTTTCCTTTTCCTGCCTTTCCTTTACTTGTGATTCCTTATTCCATGTCAAACAACTAATTTGTGAGCAGACTCTGAGTCATGTCTGGCCTGTTGATTTATTATTGAGCAGTGCTGAGATGCGACTGTCTGCTGTGTATTTTTGTCTTTCTGAATGACAAGCAATTGCTGATTTTATATTCCAATATCAAATTTTTTCTGCAAGCCTACATGTTACAGTTATTCTAAAATATCATAATACCTCTTCTAAGCTATATCATTTCACAATAACAAGAGCTGTGAGATCGGGGTAAAAATAAAGGGTAAGCCAGTTAAAACATTTAAAGATTCTATTACGGAAAATCAGGTTTTAGTAGTATTCTTCGTTAAGCTATAGCTTAAGGAATTTAAATATATCTGTGTACAACATTTAATGTAAAATAGAGTTGAATAAAGTAATCATCACTTCTTATTTGACACTGCTTTGGATTTTTTCTGTTAAATCGTGTTGTTACATTTCAAGGTTTAGATGAAGCTTGCTCTTCTTATTGCTATGTAAACTCAAGTTACCTTTTATACTTTTTATAAGTGCACATGTGTATACACAGGCAATTTTCATTTAAGCTAATACTCTACCCTCTGTGAATACTGAAAACCAGCAACAGGCAGTCAAAACCAACTCATGAATGCAGTCATGAATGGCAGGCTTTCTCCTAGCCTCAGAAACAAAACAGATGTTACAGTTTCTATGTTCAGATCAATAAAACACCTTCAGACAGAAAAATGTCATGTAAAAAAGGGCTGTGATGTGTAAATGTCCTTTGCATTGGCTATAGTTCCAGTGTGGATGCGTATCTGTTCTCAGAAAGTGTTACCTCTATGAGAAGATGTAACAAACTGTTCTTCCTCACATTAATTTAGCAAAGCACTTACTTGCTCAACATTAGACATCTAACTGAAATGCAATATCTACACTGTGAGTTTAAACAGGGATTTGAGAGTGCTCTCAAATGCTCTCTCTTTTGCATCTATAAGTTTGTGAGGGCATAATGAAGATCCTGGCTCAAGATACCATCTCTGGAGTGCCTAGTGTACTATTTTGGTTAGTAAGTTCAGTTTCTCTACACAATAAAGACTTGGAATTCACAGGAAGCCACCAAAACAACTCAATTTTCCTGTCTTACTAATGTTTTAGTCTCTTTTTCAGTTTTATCAATGATTTTGTGTTAATATATCAAAACTATGATTAATTAAAAAAAACCCTCTCATTCAGCATACTTGATTTTAATAATCACTAAAGATAAAATGCCACTGCTATAAATTTAGATTGCATACAAGTGTGGACAAACATTAAAACTGGTTTCCCAGAGAAGTGTGAGATCTCCATGTTTGGAGATATTCAAAACTCAATTGGACAAAGGCTCTGAGCAGTCTCCTCTGCCTCTGAAGAAAGTCGTACTTTTAGCAAGCACTTGGACTAGATGGTTTTCAGATATTTCTCTCAATCTAAATTACTCTAGGAATTTACTAGTCTCTTTTGGTGTTCACTCTATGTCCTTCCCTCTATCCTCTCTTTCCTCTGAAATAAAAGAGGAACATCCTACAGTTTGTATAATGTATACAGTTGCCTCTTCTGATAGCCTATGGAATCAGGAAACAACTGACCTCACCACTTCATTGGCTTTTTCACTTGTTCTACAAAACTTGCCAGGGAAGAAAGGATATTCCAGGGGAGGAAGCAAAATCCTTTCATCTAAACTTCTACCTTTCATGTTTATTGCATATGAATGACTTGTAGACTGATATGCCATCTGCCCCCTCACCAGCTGGGATAATTTTCTTCTTTATTATTTTCTCAATTTATTAAACCCTCAAGAAACAAACAAATAAAATTCAAGTTTCCCTTCTATTTTCTACTTCTTTGTCTCCTCGTTTTGTAAACTTCTCAGGGGCTTCTTTGTAATAATGTTATTTTCACAGTACTCATGTTACCGTAGTACCTTTGAAGAAGAATTAGCATATAATAATTTTGGTTTATGTTGTTTTGTTAGGAATAAGGCCAAATTCAGACTACTAGGCTAAATATAATAGTCTACTCAACATGAGTGTGAATATTTGCTTTTATTGTTAAAGCTAGACAGTAAGCCATGGGGTTTTTTTTTAGTAAACTACACATTTTACTACTATTTTAACAGTGAATTACTGAAGAAAGAGATGCATAAGATTTATGATATCCTACTAATGATTATTGTTTTCCCAGTGGATCTTGAAGATTTGCATATATGCAAAAGAAAGAGACTAAGCCTAAGATCTTTTTTTTTTAGCTAACAGAAAGGTACCTCCATTACTACCTCTCAAGCTATGTTGGTTATTGAATTGCTGAATGAGCAGTGAGAATGAGCAATCCATTTCTACTGGCTACCAATTTCAATTTTGAATTAAATGAAGAATTCAATGCAACTCCTGTCTTCAGTAAAGCTGCTTCACTAATATTAAAACAATACTAAACATTTTTCAGTCACTTTCGTTACGTAGACAAAAGAATACATGTACATGATCCTTTCTCTTGATCCCACATTAGTGTTTACAAATGAGCACAGAAAACAGAGTCACTGCAAAGTGCTGCCAAACTCAAAGATGCGCAAGGTGTTGGGAAGAATTAGAGTATGCAATTGTGTGAAAAAGGACGATTTTTTATATCCAGAGGAAAAAAGCTAAGAACAAGGACAAGGAAAGAGTGGACAAACAAACAAATTTGTCAAGATGGTGATACTCCAAAATAATCAAGATAGGGGAAAAATAATTTGAAGATTATACTTTATATAATTTATATGTACTACGAAATAATAACAACTGTGAGAAATGAAAAAGGCAAAATGAGACTATAAAGAATTGGGAGGATGGAGGCAGGACAGTTGTGCTTGTCAGCTTCAGAAGGAAATGAAGAACATATACAAGCCTCTGTGGGATTCAGCCTATTTTTTAATATGAGATTGAATGATTCAAAGAAATTCACTTGTATAACACTGCATGCAAGCAATAAAAAGGAGAGATTAAACACATATATAGCAGATCAAAGGACTGAACAGAAAGCATAGGAATAATGGAAACACCTACTGTGACGTCCCATATGACAGTAATTTTTTACATATTAGGAATTGCCTGAAGTTTCATGCACAAGATGTTTAGTTCTTATCTATGGAGGAAGAGACTTGAGTGCAAAGGCTCCCAATGGTTTCAGTAGGCTACAACTGTGATTCTTAAGGTGCCTGCTTTTCAGAATTATACCCATTAACACAGAATTCAGTGGCATTATTTCGTATTTATACTACTGTAAGAGAGAATACTTTTTTATTAATTTTATAAGGATAAACAAATTGTGGTTCTATCAAGCCAATGAAACATTGTGTATGATTGCTGCTTTGATTTTTTTTGCATGTTTTTTAGGTTGTTCCCTTGTATTTTTTACTGCTGTAGGAAGAGAGAAGCCCCTGAAGTTAGAAAAGAATCACAAAATCATAGAATCCACAAAAACGGAAAAGACCTTTAAGATCATCAAGGCCAACCATTACCCCAGGACTGCCAAGGTTACCACTAAATCATATCACTGAGGGCTTCATCTACACGGTTTTTTGAACACTTCTAGGAATAGTGACTCCACCACTGCTCTGGGCAGCCTCTTCCAGGGCCTGATCACCCTGTCCGTGAGGAAACTTTTCCTAATATCCAATCTAAACCTCCCCTGGTGCAGCTTGAGAGTGTTTCCATTTTTTTTACAAAGAAAGACTATTATTTTTTACAAACCCTTCAGATTTACTGGCAGAAGAAAAACACTATTGTTTAGTCCACTCATGGATGTATTACCTGATTTGGTGCAATTGAACACAGTTTATAAATACAGTAAACAATAAAAAGAACCAGTAAAACCAGGTGCTCATGGTTATTTCAAGCAACTCTCCTAATAAGGGTCAGCAGGGCAGATCAAGACAGGAAGCTCAAATGCACCTGACACTTGAGTTTTTATAGATCACTAATACATTTGGACACGGCTTTGGCAACTTTATCGATACAAATTTTCTTTTCAAACATGCACTTTTTAAACTAATTAGGTTTTTATGAAAGAAGCAGTCATTTTCTACAGGAAGCCAGTAACCATAAATCACCAGAGCTGCATATTAAGCATCAGTTCTTCCCACTTGCTCAGTCACCATATGGCATCACACACTGTGCTGAAAGATAATCACTTTATTGTTGGCTGGGTTTTTAATCAGATACATCTCATACTGTTTTGTTAAACATTGCCTTGTAAAAAAAAAGAAACTAAACCAAACCAAAAATACCCCACAAAAACCCCAACCTTTCAATACATTTTTGTCTTGGAGGAAAACATAAATAAGACCCAGTGAAACACAGGAAGGTCTGATCAAACTTGAAGCCTGGAATTTAATAAAATGATCAGGCATGAAGAATCTAAGCATTTTTTAGAGTACCACAAAGATGCTCCCAGAGGAAATGGATTGGGAGCTGGGAAATCCACTGTGCAAGGTGTCTGTTTCCTAGCAGTAGTTTGCTGGCTGCATTAGGCTTAACAGCTGTTGTGCTTGGTGGCTATCAGGCTGTGATCTGCTCTACATCTAGCAGCTAATGAGATGCTGTATTTTACCCACACTGGAAGGCTGCACAAGCAGTGATTTCATACAATGATTGGTCATGCAGTTTGTCCCCACAGACAGAAACTCCTGTGCAATGTTACCCCTGGGTGTTCCTCACACAGAGGTCATTGCTTTTAATTTTACATAGTGCCCACCCCACCAGAAGCTCTCTGGCTTCTTAGACAGACCTGCCACTGGCCAAGGCCGAGCCCATCAGTGATGGTGGTAGCACCTCTGGGATAATGTAATGAAGGAGAGGAAAAACTTGCTGTGCAACAGCAACTGCAGCCAGAGAGAGAGGACACAATATGTGAGAGAAACAGCTCTGCATGCACCAAGCTCAGTACAGAGGGTGGGAGGTGCTTCAGGAGCTGGTGCAGATATTCTCCTGCAGCCCATGGTGCAGCCCATAATGAGACAGCTGTGCCTCTGCAGCCCATGGAGACACATGGTGGAATAGATATCCACCTGCAGCCCAGGCAGGATCCCTCACTGGAGCAGGAGGATGCCCAAAATAGTGTGTGAATCCCTGGGAAGCTCACTCTGGAGCAGGCTCCTGGAAGGAGCTGTGGCCCCATGGAGTGAGGAGTCCACGATGGAGCAGGTTTGCTGCGGGACTTAAGACCTCACAGGGGACCCATGCTGGAGCAGCCAGCTCCAGAAGGACTGCACCCTGTGGAAGGAACCCATGCTGGAGCAGTCTGTGGGAAAGACTCACCTTGGAGAAGTTCACGAAGAACTGTGTCAGAGAATCGTGGAATCACAGAATAGTTAGGGTTGGAAAGGACTTTAAGATCATCTAGTTCCAACCCCCCTGCCATGGCCAGGGACACCTCACACTACACCATGTCATCCAAGGCTCTGTCCAGCCTGGCCTTGAACACCTCCAGGGATGGGGCAGGGTGTCCTGTGGAGGGACCCCACACTGGAGCAGGGGAAGGATGTGAGGAGAAAGGAGTGGCAGAGACAAACTGACTGCAAAACTCATTCCCCATCCCTCTGTGCTGCTGAGAGGAAGGAGGCAGAGGATTTGGGAGTGAATGTAAGCCTAGGAAGAAGAAAAGGGTGGAGGGAAGGTATTTTTAAGATTTGGTTTTATTTCTCATTACCCTACTCAGATTACCCCAAGCCAAGTCTGTTTTGCCTGTGACAGTAACTGTTGGATGATCTCTCCCTGTCTTCAACCTACAAGCCTTTTGTTATGTTTTCTCTATCCTGCCTAGTTGAGGAGAGCAGTGATAGAGCAGCTTTGGTAGGCACCTGGTGTCCAGCCAGGGTCAACCCACTACAGGGATTGAAAATACATATGCCTGATAAAGGGGAAAAAGCCCTACTTACAACCAAGGTTTCATAGTTTATGACAATATTTCCTAGGAGAAGTGGCTGAAAATTAATTTCTCTGAAATAAGACTGCAACAAGCACAAATATACAATAAGAACAGCTTGAGCTGAAAAGTGAGAAATTAGAGGTTCTTTGTATGTCTGATTTTCATGAAATTACATACAATTAAGGGAATGTCATGGTTATGCAGTCAAATGCTGACATTAACATTAGCCATGAACTTTCCTTTATGCTTTTGCATGCTAATTGTGATGCACAGCCCCTTTGGGACTGTTGTAATCCCCAGACAAACTATCTCTCATTTCCTACGCTCAGATTATTCCTTGGGGTGCTGGAAGGGCCAGTGGTGGGGAAGAACAGTTTCTGATTGTCTGAGGAATTTCTGACTCTCCTGGGATAGACCATGTTCAGTGTGGGTATGGTGCTCTGCAAAACTGCTCAGGAAAAGCTCTTTGGATACTCACTTTAGGGAAATCTCATGGGATATTAACACATTTCTGAGGAAAGAAGAAATTTCTCTGTCAAGTGTTTTGTTTCTTTCCCAGATGGTGGAGGTACTTGAACTCACAAAGATTTGCATAGTTTCTTGGTCTGAACAAAACTAACATCTTTCCTCGTCTCCAGAAAGGCTGTTTTTGCAGAAATATTTGTCCCAGTATTTACCCTGGTGGACTCTAAGAATGAATAATGTTAGAAAAAATGTTTAATGGTTAGCTAAGCTGTAAACAATTAAAACCAGTGTCTTACAAGCAGTCCTCTACATTTACATCTATATTATGTTATGGTTCAACGGTTGGTTTCAGAGAAGCAATCATAGACTAGACACAATGCTGGGAAATCTCAGGGTATCAAAAGGATGACACTGATGTGGTCCACCTTTTGAGTTCTGGTGGCAGAATCACAGAGGACAAAGACTTGAGTGCTTGCTTTATCTTGCCTTTCTGCCAAGGCAATAACAACAAGATATCTCAGTAAACTCTTGTTTTAACCTTGCCTTAGCAAAATCAGATCGGTATGATGTAGGTTCCATTAACATTCCAGATAGAGCTTAAATTATTGTAATGTTCCCATTGACTTTGTTCAACTCTGTAGCTCATATGGTGAATTTCATATTAATTCATTCCATGAGTGCTGAGTATCTTAACAAAGACTCAAGGCTCCTTATTTTTCCAGCTTATGGATAGTGCTTGATTTTAAGGCCTTTATTAATTAGTGGATATAACTAAGTTCACTTGCACTGCTTGCACTTTCATTTGCATGTCCTGTTAGTACTTTACATTGTATGTGAATGTACTGATGCTCACTAACAATTCATAATTAATAATATATTATTATTTTATCATAATATAATAATAATAATGTCTTTAATGTCTTTTCTTCTTTGGATATTTGCTCCTGAGCCACATGTACAACTGTGGGCCATAATCACACAGTCTTTTTCACCTCAGTATTCTCAAACATAAGATTTACAAAAGCTTTGTTGCCACATTTGTATGCAAATGTCTGTTCTAATAACCTAAGCATGTATATTTTGTCTTCTGGGAGAAAAGTTTCTTCTTCCATATCCTCTATTTGTTTACTTCATTACTGAAAAATATTAGTTTACTCAACAATGTGTTGGAATATTTTTTGATGTCTACTCTCTAAGGAAAAAAGTAGCAGGGCAAGGTAAAATTTTGCACTTTAATATTGACGTATGCATAGTTTCAATTCCTGTGTAAGGTATTCTGGAATCCTTGATTTTTATGTAGCAGGGTTTATTGTATTGTCAGGAATAGCTCTAGTTGTTTTAAGAAAGAACAAGTGAAAATTTCCAGGTTCTATGCCAACAGACTTCTGCAGCATTTGGTATTTTTCTGTGGTCTTTTCAGTTCTCTCAGGATTGAGACTATCAGGGAAAAGGAATTCCTATGCTTGTTTCCTTTCATATTAACAAGAATATTCCTGTAAATAAGTTTCTATTTGGTTTGTTCCTAGTTCCCAGCTTACATCTAGACCGTTTACTGAATAAATCCTGCTGTGAAAGAGAGGTTTGAACACATGTGGGTGCATGTTATATAGACAACACAAATGCAGCTACTAGGAGCTAACATTTATATGCTCATGCACAGAAGCCAGAGTAGAACACAGTACCTTGGTGGCTGCAACACCCAGGGAATGGATGAAACATGCATTTATCATTTGGCAAGCAGAGACAGAGGTGTTATGGAATGGGTAGCATACCTTGGAGTTTAAGGGGCCTGAGAAATGTAGAGAGATAAGGAGAAACATAGGAAAAGAAAGGAAGATAACACTCCTGGGTGTGTGTTCTCTATCATACAGCCTGAGGTTCTGGCATTTCTCATGGCATTAATAGAAGCTGCTTATGATTACGGCAACATTTTCCATGATATCTAGATATGTTTAGTCTTTATAAAATGTTTTTCCAACCATGAGTTTCTGTGGCTAAATTTGATTAGTCTTTTATTCAAGGAAATTCTATTTCAGTTGCCAGGAGGTAGGAATAAACAGCTTGGCTCTGGGAAAGTTCTCTTGCCAACATTTACATTTGAAGGGACTCCCAGGCAGATTGAACCTAATCTTTTCTGTTGCAAATACCATCTGACACAAGGGCTCCTGTATATGCTCTTACCTATAAACAGTAGTGAAATCGGCCCTATAGCTGACAAAAGTTCTCTCAATTACATATGCTGTGTATATTTGGGTGAAAGAGTAGTAGGAGAACAGCTGATGAGAATGATGTTTGGTTTTAGGCAACCACTGGTGCACTGCAAACTTGAATTAGATGACTAGAGCAATGTCTCTTCCTCATGCCAATTTTTGCTTCACAGTGAACCTAGTAAACAAAGGCTGCATAAATGGCTTCCTACTCCTTGTGCTTAGCTGCTCATCTCAAGAGTGTATGCATATCTATGCAAAAATGCTGCCATGTTTCAAGTTGAACTTATCAAATATTATGTAAAATAAGATATTTGGAAAATCTGTCTTCTTTCTATAGACACTAACATGACCCTAGCTCTCTGCTTCAGTTTATAATGCTGAACATTTTAGGAATGCAGATGGCTTCATTACACATATATATCTACACATATATGTCTACACATACCTTAGCATAGGAAACAATGTACTTTTGTTTGATCGATTGTTTTGGTTTTGTTCTTTTCATTGCAGATTTGGATTGAGAGCTACTCTGGATCCATAACAAACTAATATTTCAGTCTCCTCCTTGAATTTTGTCAGCATCCCTTGATTCCTTGACATTACTAATACTTCCTGTCTGGGATTGAATGTTGGCAGTTAAGTACAAACACTGTAAGCATAAGCATGCCCCTTTGTAGTAGCACAGTGCTCAGGAAGGCTGAGAGAAGTGGGTAGAGGGTAGTAAGATAGCATGAGAAATGTCCTAGGGTGACTGGGTTTTCCTGGTATCATAATCTGTCTATAGGATTTTAAATTTGGACGGGCACTAGATTGTAGAGCTGTTTTTGTAAGGAGCAGATTTCCCCAAGAAAAAGGGATGACATTTAATCAACAAGTAAAGTTATAATATTGGTTTTCATTGTCTATGATAGATTTGAATAGTCTTAGTCATACAGAGGTGGGTAATTATGTGAGTAATGCAGTTGACTTCTGGAAGTTTAGTCAGTGTGTGAGTAGGAGAATTACACTGTTGTCTGAATGCTATATCGGCAGCAGCTGCTCATGGTTCTCCTTACCTTTCTTTCTTTACTTCAGCATAAAGAATCTTAGAAATTGTTTGTGCTGCAGTCATTTGTCCTTCTCTTGTTTATTGTTCATGAGATTTTAAAGTCTGCCTTTTCCATTAGTGATTTAACTGGAGTACAACCATCTTGTCTGTGAATATTTTCCTGTAGTTTAAGTCATGTGAAATGTCTTCTCTTCTGTTAGAAACACATCTCATAGGAAATTTCACCTGAGCTATCATGTCCCTTATAAAATTCTCACCACAGAAGATCCATAGTGGTCTCCCTGGCTACAAGGGGTTACAAGGGCTACAATTGAAAGCACTACAACTAAGAGAATTTCAACTCATTGACCAAGAAGACATCTCTGGGTCCATGGTGGTCCTATTTCTCTGGGTTCTTTTCCTTCTTTCTTTCTTTCCTTCCTTTCTCCTTTTCTCCTTCTACTTTGGGTCTTTTATAAGAGTAAGAACTTGCCAACACTTTTGTTCTTCCTGGCACAGATTTAGGGAAGTTTATGATAAAATTAATTGTTATTTCATTTTTCAACCTCTAGACGGCCTGTGGTTTCTTCCAGGAACCTCACAAGATATTGTAAAGGATCACCTTCCCCAGTACCTGCTGAGCGGGATGGGACACGCCCTTAATGTGACATGGAACACTGCCTTGGTCAACAACATAGGCAGGGTAGATATAGACAAAATTTACATCTGCATCTTGATTGTAACCGGTTTCTTTTCAATTCAGCTGTTCAGCTGACCCCAACTTTGAATTACCTAGTGAGTTTCCCCTTCCCAAGTAGCACATCTGAGATCACATCTAGTTGGCTACAGATTCCTTCCTGTGTTTTATTTCTGGATGTTTAGTATAGTGCCTTCCTGGCTTTGATGCTGTCTGTTTAGGGAAGACATGTTAGGAAAGACTCTTCAAATGTCATTCCTTAGTCTGTCTTCCAGGTTTTGCTTAGATCCTTAGTGTATTTTAACACCAAACTACTCTTCTTTTTGACCTGGCATTACCCCTTCTGAATCCTGCTCCTGGCCCACCCTTGTATCTGAGGCCATAGCTACCTATCTGCTAGTCAATATACTTTTACTAGATGCTTACAGACAGCAGCGTATTGCAACAGCTACAGGCCATTTCTACAAGAAAACATAAGCTTTTCCTATCCCTGAGTGCTCTTCTTCCTAGCTATTCAAACATTACTCTTTTTTTTTTTTTTTTTTTTTTTTTTTTTT
>NDXB01006499.1:0-23118 GCA_002631895.1 Agapornis roseicollis | reverse complement strand
CTTTTTTTTTTTTTTTTTTTTTTTTTTTTTTTTAAGTGCTCACTGTTTCTGTTCTAAAGTTGAATCCTCCTTTAGAGGGAGCTGCAGATTTCTGTGCTAAATTAAGCCTAAATCTTTAAACAGATTTATCTTCAATAGAAAATATGAGCTAAAAATAAAAGGGATTGATTTGCTCAAGGGCACCTGCCTGTGACTCATAAGCACAGATGAAGCAGAAATTAAATCTCGGTTTTCCAGTGCCACCTTCTTTTACAGAAATGCACATTCAGACAACTTGAATGGAATCCATTTCTCCCCTCTTAAACATCTAGGATTTATATGTTAAAACCTTAGCTTATTACTTGAAATGTTTTTAACAATCACTGAAGATAACAGCAGATTTGGAGGAAATTACTTGTCTTACCCAGGGAAAGCTTCTCAGGGCAGGTCAATGACCTGTCGTTGACAAGGAACCTACTGTCTGTGTAGGAAGCCATTGGTAAGCAGGCTAAATACAGATAATTAATATCTTGATCCCTGTTGTTGATCAGAAGAATTCAGTCCTAGGACTACAAAACAAATGTCAGAAACAAATACTGTTTTTATGAGTAGGAATACTGTATTAAAGTGAGAGAGTATCAGTTGCTTGGCTCCTGATTTTAAACTGTGAGATGAGCCACTGTGTGTGATTGTCTCACAGTAAAGAAAGACTCACGCAATCTGTGTCCCTGAAGTAAAAAAGATTGCATAGGGTTGAGACAATATTGGGAAAATCAGGACTGGAGAGTAATTGCATTGAGAACCAAAATGTAGCCTTGTCTTTCTGTTATGAACAGAGGGATGTAAAGAAAGCATAGCAGTTAAACAGTGGGAATCTTATACCTCAGAAGATAAAACACAGTTACCAGTTCAGTGAAAATAACATGAGACTCCCTTTTACCTTGACTTTTTTATTTCATTTAGCACATTTAAGTGTGAAGTCACCATACAAAATGGGAAGAATCCTAAAGTTGCCACTTACAAAAATGAATAAAACATACAATAATATTAATATTTATAACTGATAGCACAAAGATGACTGGTAGCAGCTGATTAATGCTCAGTGATACAAAGAGGTCTTTATGTTATCCTCCCTGGACAGCAGTCAATGAACCTGGATTCTAAGCTGACTAATACGATGTCCCTCAGATGTTACAATGTTTATTGCTATCATACTGGCTTATTACGTGCATATGAAAAATACCCTTGGTGTACTGGTTTTCAGAAGGTCTGATCTTTTCCTAGATGGTAGCTGTCTTGGTAGGCAGCTGTGGTGTTTTGAGACAGATGTGTTGGAATCTATCAAACCATGTTAATATAAACTCAAGCCCACTTGCTCTGTCAATGGTTTGTTACTTGTTCTGAAGAATCATGGTTGTCCTTTAAGAGCTTTTGAAAGAACTGTGATAGAGTCTACGAAAATCTGCATTTAATTTTAATTTGAAATCTTTCTGTAAGTACAAGTATTCAGTGAAGACAAGCATTCTTTAAAAAAATATATTAACCGTAGAAATATTTTACTGTTCTCTGAAAATTTGCGGTAATTAGAGGAATGCCGAAGTTGCATGATAAAGGCAGCAAAATTACCCTTGACATTATAGACTACATTTGTTGCATTTAGCCAGTTGTGAATTTGTGGTGACAAATGGCTTAAAAATACTGTGATTGGTAAGCTGCCTTGGTTGACTGTAATTGTCATTTAAAAAGATAAAGGCATTAGAAAAAATACAAAATCTGGTATAAATTATAATCATCAGGCTCCTTTTATTCCAGTAATGCTCGATTGGCTAGTGTGTAAGGAAGTAAAAATGGGGTCACTATACATACTTGGAGAGAAGAAACTATAAGAACATGCAAGTTAACTAACACACTCTTTCCTATTATTAAATGTCCTTTGTCATTCTTTTTTTTAACCTGCTCCTTGGCATATAAGCTATTCTCACTCAACCTCCCACATTCATCATACAGCAGATCTGAGTAGGAATAATTTAAAATATGTTGCTAAAGATTCTTGAAAGTATTTTATGGACATTATGAAATAAAGCTGTAAGGATTCAATTTAACACAGGGATATGAGGACACCTCTGTTTATATTTCATAATTCATTAATTAAACCCTAATTTCAAATATGGGTAATATATTAGGACATCTTTCTTGGTAGGAAAGAACAAGCTGACATGTATTTTATGTTCAATTTGTATTTCCGTGTGCTGATCTACTCAACAAAGCATGATATGTGGAGCATAGAATCATAGAATCATAGAACAGTTAGGGTTGGAAGGGACCTTAAGATCATCTAGTTCCAACCCCCCTGCCATTGCCAGGGACACCTCACACTAAACCATGTCACCCAAGGTTTCATCCAACCTGGCCTTGAACACTTCCAGGGATGGAGAACTCACAACTTCCTTGGACAACCCATTCCAGCATCTCACGACCCTAACAGGAAAGAATTTCTTCCTTATATCCAATCTAAACCTCCCCTGTTTAAGTTTGAACCCATTACTCCTTGTCCTGTCACTACAGTCCCTAATGAAGAGTCCCTCCCCAGCATCCCTATAGGCCCCCTTCAGATACTGGGTGGCTGCTATGAGGTCTTCACGCAGCCTTCTCTTCTCCAGGCTGAACAACCCCAACTTTCCCAGCCTGTCTTCATATGGACATGCTCCAGTGCCCTGATCATCCTTGTGGCCCTCCTCTGGACTTGTTCCAACAGTTCCATGTCCTTTTTATGTTGAGCACACAAGAACTGCCCACAATACTTCAGCATCTTGCTGAAGTGTCAGAAAGTTCTGCCTCTGGAAGGTTTGATTCCCCTTGATTTGATTATTCTTCTTCTGAAGATGTGATGTCTTTCAGTGGAGAGTTTATTGAGTGGAAATCAGGGATCTGGAGTATTTGTATAGCTCTGCCATCAGCCAACAATGTCATCTTGATTTAATTACCCTGAAATAAAAACTTCACATAAGAGTGAAGTAGAATTGAGATGTTTATATTTAGTCTTGTAAATGCTTAGCTATTATACTTGGGTTTCTATCATATCTGCCATATCTTTAGACAGAAAGCAGAGCTCTGCTCCTCCACATGTTTAAATCTTAGCAGTGTTCCGAGCCATGTGGTATTACATAAGTACATCTAGAGCCTTCTGCTTAGTGGACCATATCCAGAACAGGCAATATTCTGGTGGTTACATTAAGTTCAAAGCAGGCAGAGTTGGTTTTTCCAACTTGAAACTGGAGAAAATTGTTAGTACTGTATATTTTCACAAAAACATAGGCATGTCAGGGCCAGTGAAGGTTTTGAGGGATGTTTCAACATTTCAGTATTTTTTAGTGTAGCCTTAAATTTTCTGTAGCACCAGTTTTCGGTTTTATACATGTATGACCTGTATCCAAATGTACTGAAATGCAAATTAGACTTTCAAGTCCCTACATAATGTTGGTAAAACTCTCTTTATGTGGAGCTCTATTTATTTTTATTGAGTGACAAGGTTCTGCATAGATTTTAAGACCACTATTTAACTTTTGTGTGTGTGTGTTTTTCCTCACTTCTGTTTTTACAACCTGATTTTATTCATCTCAACTCTTTGTAAATTCAAAATGGGTTATTGTGGGAAGTTTTGCAAATTGACAAGAAATTACATTTCTTTATGTATTGATTTTACCTTCTGTCTCCCAAAATACTGCCTTCAGAAACTGAATAGCATGTTCTGAAATATCATTTCCCCAGTAGCATCATGCCCAGAAGTGTCATCCTATACAGACGCTTCACCAGGGAACAACATTAATGCAGCAGGCACTAAGGGAAAAGGAAGCACTTCAATATAATTGTGGGGAGAAAGAGGTCACTTCATTACTGCTAATTCGGATAGGTAAAAAGGAGTAAATGTAGGAAAGGAATCCAAAGACAGTGGATCTCACAACATTCAAACTGTGCACTCCTTGAAACCTCCATCACTTCCAGAAGGAGGTATATATTGTATATATAGCTCCTCATTGCTTTTTCAGGTGAGTACCCCAAAGGATAGGCTATTTTCATGAGTCAGGAAGCCTCCTGTGTGTCACTTCATGGTGTGTTACTGTGATACTATTTTCTTATTAATACCACAGTCTATGCAGTTACATGGAGCATATGCGTTCTATTTTTTTCTTACCTCCCATTGTAAGCTCTGCTTCAGTTAACATTCCCATATGTTTGTTTTTGCACTTAACTAATTACAAAAAACAGAGCACTCTTATAAGACTTTAAGAACATAAGAATTGCCATATTCTGTTAAACAACAGGTCCATCAAGCCCACTATCCTGTCTCAAGATGCTGCCAGCAGCTGGTGTTTAGGGAAAGAGTATGATGGTGAGTAAAATGCTTTGGTCTTCCTGCCCTATTTCATTCCATTGCAACACTTAGATTCAAATATTAATTGTAACATTCCATCATATTTACATGTGTGACAATTCACAGACATCCAATGCTGAAAAAAATCTGGTATGTTACCAGGGGTTTCTATTAATAATTTTAGTGACAGCAAATTAAGGAGACAAAATTCTTTCCAAACCCTAAATTTGAAGGTATTGCACTGCAATTTAAGACCTTAATATTTTCCGCAGGATCTTATAGCACAGATTTCATGGGTTCTATAATAAATAAAATGAAATACATTTTTATTATTTGGGTTTTTTTTTGTTACTGGAACTGTGGAGTCTACATCACCCTTTTATGCATGCTGTGAACAATTCTTTTATGGAAAAACACATTGGGAACAGTATACCAAGATTATTTACAAGATACAAAGCAGGAATAAACCACACATGTAGACATATTTAAAATTTATTTAAAAGCTAATTATAATAGTGCAAATAGTTCCTGACTTTCAATGGGTTAAAATCACTTCTTTTGAGTGTCTATGCCATTGATGACTCTTGGTAAGTTGTGCTTTTGCCAAGCAAGTTTGGACCACACAATCCTTGAGGTGCCTTCCAGCCTGGAATTCTATGATTTTGTAACTGATTCTGTGATTTATTTTGATACATGTTTATTCATATGCCTCAGTGTAAATATGTGTCTAAGTTCTGATGAGAGGATTTGGTGTCTGTCAAATGAAAAGGTTTAATATTGAACAGGAACAGAACAAACTTCTGCTGTACTCTTTAGATCTTTCAAAAGTTAAGATTTTTCCCTTTCTACTTTTACACTTGCTGCTGGATATTTATAACTGACATTCGGCAGGTTTCATGAACAAAGAACGCTGTCATGAAGCCTGGTCTGTTGTGCTATTTTCTTTCTCACTTGTTAATATAATGGAGAAAGTAAAATCTTAATCACTATCACTAGTAAACTAGCATCACAACTCAGTCCCATGGGTATGCTTTACTAATACTTTGCAGAGCATATATAGCATTAAAAGCTTTTAAAAGCTTATTACTTGACATAGGTTTTAATAAAAACACCTCACATCTTCTATTTTAGTTTTAATGAATAGAAAATTTCATTTTTCATGTGTGTGAATAAAAATTAACAATTAACTTTTTTGGCATATGCATTATCAAGGGGGATTAACTCAATTATTTATTCATTGGGGGTTTTTAGGTGTTTCATTCATATTCTTCCTAGAGAGGACTGAAAATTATTGGGGCAGGCAAAGGTGGAAAAACTTTAAGTTTCAGGAATGGATCTGATAGAGAAATTAACAGATTCATGGTATAATGGCTTTGTAATTATTTCACTACATTTTTGAGTATATAACTGAGGGCCATTTCTATTCTTATTTCTTGTACGCAATAGAAACGGCTTTGTCAGCACAGTGGTACCTGTATTGATTCGTCAGGATGGACATCAAAATCTGTGTCTTATATCTTACACAGAATCCACCATCTCTCATTCACTAGTCTTTGTGTTACACATGTTACATGGGATTAGTTAAATTTCTGTGGCATGAGGCATTCCCATTTAATTCAGTGGTGTTAATCATGTACATCAAGTTTGGAGTGGTATCATCATCTTGATGTACTTGAAAGTAGATTATAATTATTTGATTTATATTATTGCAGCATCTACTGGTCAGAACCAAAATATGGCCTCATTCTGCTAACTTCAACTTGGAGAGAATACTCTCCAAAGGCCACCAAAGTACTAATGTGTGGTTGATTGAATACCTTATTGGATCAATTCCTTGCAAGCACTGTTCTGGCCTTAATTAAAAGCTCGCTTTGCCCAGGTGGGGTTGGTAATCAGATAGGGTCATTGCAAGCTAGCGGGAAAACCTAAGGTATGATGAACAATGTTATACTGAATAACATCTGGTACTAGCAACATTCTTGGTATTGGATGTTAGTGATGCTCTGTCTTAAGGACACATATTTAATAGCTGACACTTCCAATTCCATTCAGCAAGCCAGATGCGTGTCTCAGATATTTTCTTTCTCTGTTGTTTTATTTCCACACCTATATATTAAAGCATCTCTGCATGAGAACTGAATAGAAAATAAAAATTTAAACCAGTTTGTTGTAATGGACTTTTATGAAAGGACTACAGCTTTTCTCTGTCATCTCCTGCATGATGTTATTGTATCTTGCATACCTGGTAACAAATGGCTGACCTAAATTTCAGATTGATTAGTTGGTTATAGCAACTGTCAGGAGCAGATTTTTGGCTGCCACTAGTAGGACATGTTGATGGGTTGTTGTTATCCCATACCATCCCTCAAGAATACAAGCATGCGAGTTGTATGTGAATGTGGCAGAACATCTTACAGCCTGAGGCATTCATAGTCACTGAAGCCTAAAATATTTCAAATTCAGTGTAGCTACTATGTAACCATCTTATAAACTTGGCTGAAATGTCTGTCTCAACCTCAGATTAATATATATGATAATTTTATAATTCTTCAAGGTATGGCTCTTTCTTTGTCTTAGAAATAATACATCTTGAACACCTTTCTCTAACAGAAAAGCATGCATCCATAATAAACCCTGGAGGAAACAATTTAATAAAAGAATACATATGCATCAGGAATTCACTGAATATTCTTGATTTCCCTTGGTTCCCTTAGATTTTCCTTCAAGCTTTAAACTCCTAGGACAAAACTCATCCCCAATGTATACTGAGTTCCCTGCAGCCAATGGAGTTCTGTTCCAGGTGTCTCTGAGACTGTGAACACTTTCAGAAGTGTTCTGCATTTGTTCATAATAAGTATAGACTTTATACAGAACTGCTGATGGAAATGTCCTGTCTAGGTCTCTGAAGAACAGTGTTTCACTTTAAAGGGAAATACAGTAGAAAGTGATGAATGTGCCTGATTGGATATTCATTACCATGGGAAATAGGAAAGTGGTTAGTTACATTTTTCATTCAAATGTGGGTGTTTTTTGGTTTGTTTATTTTGGTTTTTTTTAATAAACAACTATTCTTTGTACCTGAAAATAATTAGCATTGCGCTGGAAAACTGGGAATAAGGCTACACTTCAGTTACAGATATACCAAGCTTAAAAGTAGGTAATGGTTGTGCTAGAAGCAGTCAATGTAGCAACACCAAACTCAGGATGTGCTGCAAACCTCTAGATGAATTCTCAGAGATAGGATTTAATTATGCAAAATTGTTGCTGAATTTGAAAGTTTTAAAGTTTACCATCATCCTACATGATGCAGGCATCACAAGTGACACATAGTCAAATATTTAGTGGCTTCCATTCACAACTGCTTGTTTACTTATCTGGTTTGGTGGGTTTGTATTCCTAAGGCAAAGGAATATTTTGCTTCAAGTAACATGCAAATACTTCCCTTAATGAAAAAACAGAAAAAAATATTAAAAAACAAGCTTAATGAGAAAAAAAGGATAATTTGTCACAGAAGCCTATTGGTTGATACTTAGAAATCATAGTGCCTATTGTAGTGTAATGGAAAAAAGTTTTCACTTTTTGGACTATAGTTTTAACACAAGCTACAGCTACTAGAAAGGTCCCATAGAATTGAATGAAATGTTGACTGTTAGAGCCTTTTGATAAATTTGTACCTTGAAAAATAACCTGTCTCAGTATACAGCTGGATGCTCATATGGCTTCCTCCTTTTAGTCTAGAATGGATATCAGTGTTTATACATATATATACATACGTGTGTGTCAAATAAGGGCATAGTACCCCATTTTTATAATGGAAGCCCTATGGTGCAAGAAAAGTACGTGACTTAAACCAACTTTGTTAAAAACAAAACACAACAAACTGGTAGGAGTATAAATTAATCTCCAAGGAGTCCAGGGCATTGATGTCTGGGTTAGGCTTTTAAAATACTTCCAGCTCTCCAGGAAAAGCAAAAAGTAGCAAACAGCAGGCTGACAAACTGAAATTGCACAGGGCACTTCTCTGATGTGTGAGCCAGCTGGCATGGTATTAATCATTTCCATAACCTGTCTCTCCAAAAATGTGGCCATATAAAGACTGCCTCATCTCTGCATGTATCTTTTGTCCAGACTAACTCTTGAAGCATGCCAGAATGCATTTTAGAAGGGTTTTACATGGCAAGGACCAAACCCACCTCAGTGATTAGCCTAGAAATTTAACAGTGTGCAGCAGGAAGCATTTGTGTCTAGTTTACTATGTAAATACAGCATCATAATCTTGAAGCCACTGGTCTTGTAGCTAGACACACTGCCAATAACTCTGAAAATTACTTAGTCACTATTGTTCCCAGCAGAAAGAAATGAATGGTTCCTTCAGAGAGCTTCACATATTAACCACAATTTGAAACAGATAAATAAAGTCTATAAACTCTATAATTGCTATAACCTCTATATTAAGGAACATGCATTTCCTTCTCAGTCCCAACACAAAATATATGGACAAAGAAAAATGTAATAGTTAAATAATGTTCAATTTTTGGGGTTACGTAACCTTACATATATGGCTTTTACTGTAGAAGGCAACTTGTCTTAGTAGTCAGAAAATTAAGCTCTTGAAAAGATTTTTATAGAACGATTATGGATGCTCCATTTTCTCAGATTCTTCAGAGAATATCTGACATGCAGAGATTATACTGAATTCTAATATATATTTTAATTATTTGTGTGGGGACACTTTATTTTAACTGGACCAACTGACTGCTCATTTTTCTGAAAATACGGGAATTGTATAACATGGGTCATGGTGAGCTGCATGGCAGTAATGTCCCTAGCTATACTGCTTGACTGGTTAGGGTATGAACCAGTCTACCTTACCTAAATGCCTAAACTTAAATAGACCGTGTATCTCTTTACAGCCCTTAGAAATATTTCCCTCTGTCTCTCTCCACAACCTATTTCAGCAGATTATTTCTAATCTTAAGAATCGGGCCTAAATTAGATGACCTAGAGCAGCACAATTCCTTTCTTTCATTTTAACATTATTTTAACACAAATTTCAAATTATACTATTCACAAAATGTGAACATTGCAGAGCTACACAGAACTCAGGCCTGCTGTGCCTTTAGTCTCAAAATAACTTATATTTATTACATATCTTATTACAACTGTGTAATTTGAGTAGGGCAGTAATGAAGCTGTCATTCTAAACATATAATAAACAATTTTGCTTTGTTGCTAACTGCCTCTGTATTTGTATTTGTATTATATTTCATAACTGTACCATATCTTCATAAATATGATTGAATACAATAATAACTTTAAGGTAACTGCAGTAACTGCTTTGTTTTGTGAAAGGTAATATTTTGGTGTCTCACCACTTTTATTGGACTTGTGCTGAATATATCTGCAAAATTAGAAGATTTTAAAAAATGTGGAATTGTTTAAAGTAAAATATGGCACTAATTAAAAAGAAGACTAAAACTGTGCTGAATGGTATAAACCTTTGTTACACACAAATGTAACATGACTTTGAAATAGAAAATAATAGAAAATTAATCAAATTAACTAAAACTGGCTTAATTTTCTAAAGGTGGTAAACAGTCAATATCTCATGGGTTTCATTGGAAACTATCAAGCATTCACAGCTTGCAAAACCAAGGAAATGAATAAAGACCTTTTTACCTGCAAAAAATGTATCAAGTAAACATGTTGATAAAGTACTTCTAGACCTTGAGAATTGTTTTCCTGGAACCAGCTTGGGTTTTGCACAAATACAGCAATGAAAGGCATAGAGAGAGTGTGATTTTCACCTAACATCCATAACTTAGGTAGATTAACTTATGTCAAATTATCACACCTATGTATTTACAATGCCTAATTTGACTTGATGTAAAGAGTTGTGTAAAGGCTTATCTGTGTTGTAAGCCCCTTCCAACATACCAGTCACCACTTTTAGGAAATCCTTTTTTTAATTTCCAGCTCCCTAAACATTTTCTTTTATAAGAAAAGTTGCCATTAACATAAATTCAAGTATGTGGCAGTGAAATGCTGATTCACTGGAAAAAGTGTTTCACATTGACTCAAAAGGGGGATAAACATTTGAGGAAAGGTTTAATCCATTTTCTTCTTTTCAAAGAGACCACAGACTTAATGTAGGCACTTTTTCTTGTGTCCTGGACAGTTTTTGCTGGTTATTTTTGTTCTATTCATGATTTGGAGAACCTTGAGTCAGACATTCTTTTTCCTTGCTCTTATGGTGTCACTGAAAGTGTTTTTTCTATTTCTAATACACTGCAGATTCACCCCCTATGTTGCTACAAAGACTGGTGACTGTGCTAACTCATCTACTATTTATGACTGCCTTGAACATTTATTAGGCCTCTTCAGAGTCTACCACCCCAGTGAGTCCCAACTGCTCCTGGCCCCACAGACAGGCAGCCCCTGAATACCCCTGATACTCGACATCTGCTTTTTTACATCTTCATTTCTCTCTTCTATTAAATTACTCAATTTATAAGCAAAATATTCCTATTAGCTGTACTAGATAAATAAACCTTTAAACTCCTTATTTCTAAGATAAATTGGAGAGTTCTAAAGTATTCTGAAGTATCCAACCTAGACCATCAACTAGGTCTGCTTTCCAGGGTTTCTTAAGTTCAGGTTTCCCATATTGGCTACGGGTCTCCAGAAAGTTTTAGGTGCTGAATTTTAGTTGCCCACATTATTTCAGATGTGTCTGAATTTAGAACAAAGGAGATTTTATTTCTGAGTATGAAACAGGTTTCAGCGGTCAGGTAAGGCCCACATTAGTCCACTTCCCAAGGGCAGAATAATTTTCAGACCTGTGAAATGGAGCAACTCTGTAAGCAGACATGAGGGAAATATAAGGCCAGTTGGAGAACTGCTAACTGAGATCCTGATTCAAGCATGTGTGATTGAATCAGTCTCTTAGAGGAGTCAAAATTATTTTATTCTGGTTCATTGAAATAGGCTTGTGCATCTTCATCAGATTAAAAAGAGCCAACAAAGATCCTGGGATCAGATTCCTCACCCACTCAGCCAAACACACCAGTGTCAGTGCTAACCACCAGATCTCATTTCCTGCTCTTCTTGTGGCTCCATAGCCCTTGCATGCTAAAGCCCACCACCATAATGCAAGTTTCTTCAGCATGATGTTTAGGAAACCAGACTCCAAGTCAACCAAAGCGTCTACCTTGTGCCGCAGATTCCCTGTTTTTAGAAAAAAGGGTAGACATTTAACCACTACTTTAATCCATCAATCCAGAAATGGTCTGAACTGGATGAACTGGAATCCTGACCAAAGATATTTTACAGGCATATATCTCTCTCCACTGCCTGTACATAGATTATATGCAGTAACAGATAGATAATTTTCATGAAGCAGTGTAAAAATAGAGGACTACAAAAGGTAGCCTAATATTTTTCATTTCAGATATGCAGATGACTCAGAGGGAAGATGATGTAATAATACCAATTCAGATTAAAAATAATATTGAATGTAATTAAGTATAGGAACAATTAAATAATGAAAAGATTGTCATATATGACTGTATCTTCTGGACATACACCAGCATAAGGAGGAACTATGATCTTATTGCAAAAGAATGCAAAATTATTCTCTTCTGTTGATTCTTCTAATGTGCTATTCCTCTAACATTTTGCAGGAATGCATCTGCAGGACTTGCAATCTGTGATTACCTGAAAGGCTTGTTGGTTAACTCTGCATGTACCTTTAGATATTCTGGCTAAGAAATTAATGACATTCCTTTAGTACACAACTGCCTGTTATAGTTAGCATTAAATGGCTGGAGATAGTCTAAATTACCTAAATGCAGTGGCCGTTATACAACTGCAATGTAACAAAATTCATTAAATTACAGGTTTTTAGTTATGATGACAGTTATTTGGCATTTGCTATCTCCTAGTAGCAAGTAGTAGCAAGTTAAACCAAATTTACAGTGTTTTGAATAAATTCTGTTTGTGGAATGAAAACTAGAGAGTTCGTATAATATTCAGTGCAAATTATTCTTGTTTGATTTTTAAGGCTTCATGGCAAAAAAATTTGATTTCACTCATTGGAGCATAATTAGTGCGTGTTAACAAGGAGCAAAAATAATGTAGAGGTTATGTTTCCACAGTTTCCAGTATGGTATGTTATTGCTGTCAACACTGATGATGTACTGAGACCTCACATCATATATATACGTCTTACAATTTAACACAGTGAAAACATGAAAATTAAACTCTCCTGTTGCCTACAGAAAGAGCAGGGTAGAGAGCTTCGAAGTCCACAAGGCAGTGTAAATAAAATTGCCTTAAAAGGCCACAAGTTATAAAATACAGTGAGGCAAGAACTGGTATCAATAACTTTCCAGAAACATTCTACATAGAAAGATAAAGCCTTGCAGTTAGACTTATTCCTTAACAATGAATGACTTCCTTGTGAAAGACAAGCTGACTTGATGTGGGATGTTCAGCTTGAATAAAGGACACTTATTCTATTGGGAAAAGCTCTCTGATTTTCATAATACAGAAGCTAAAAGTTTCCTCTACCATCTGAGTACCTACTACTGAAAGAAAAAAAATGTCAACTAAAGCAAAAGCTGTGACACTGAACTTGTGATTACCTGATGAGATGTCAGATGAAGATTCCCAATAGTATCCCCACTGGCTGATGTAGTAAAATTTTCAGAGTCTTAGGTTCAAAAAGAAATTAAATCAGGCTTTCAGGAACATTTCATGAAAGTCTGATGAGAAGCATTTGTCAATCCAGTGAGTAATCAAAACCCAAATAGTGGGAATCTTACTGCAAAACAAGACACTCTTAAAAAGGAATTGATAACTTGGATATTTTTTGCAGTTCCCTTTCAAAATGCTTCACAGAATTCTCACAACTGTGCACCACAGACTATATGGTGTCTTTGATCTCATCTCAGAGTTTACTGTGAAAAGGTTCAACCTCAGCTGTGTCTATTACATAGTTATAAAAGTTATCTCTGACTTGATTTGTTTGGAGTCTTAGCAGGCACATAGGATGTAGTAGATTGTGAAGACTGGTTGTGATTAAGAACACTCAAAACTCTCTGTGTCAGAGACACAGTGGTTATCTGAAGGACAGACAGATAAGCCAAGGACAGTGTGATACCAGCTTCTAAAACCCTGCCAGTGCCACAGCTTCTTGGTATTTTAGGTGGATAATTTTTCTGCTCTTATGTGATTTTTCATTATTCTTGAAATATATCATAGAGATTTGCTCCTTGTGTGACTTTATCACAGTCTGGGAGATGATAAAAGTTGAACTTGGATGCATCCTCAGGCTTACCGTGCTTGGAAAAGAACATGATTACGTATGATAGGGGAAACACATAATCCAAGAGGAAATGGAAAAAAAGACTATACTTCCATTCACTCTGTGTATTCATGCTTTATTGTAAATATTCTAAGTTGTTTCAAGATCAACCTGATTGTTAACCAAAAGAAGGTCGAATTTTATAGTGAAATGAATACATGTTAAAGCTTACCTATTGTTTGTTTATTTGTTTAGAGATCCCAAATCTCTAAAGACAAGGAAAAGAATCATCATTTTTACTCTGTACTTGCAAAAGTCATAACTTAGAAAGTTGACATTACTTTCCCCAAACATAAGTCATATTGTTATCAAAGAACATCACAGTCTGGGGACTTCTGCACTGAAGCCTGCTTTGTAGTTCAGCACTTCCCTTTCGGGCTAAACATTTAAGAATGAAACATTCTATGAAAATGTTTTCATTATGGTCCTTTTGGTTCTGCATTTTTTCACATCTGGTAAAAGCTCTAACTATGACTTTGTTCCCTGAATTTCAGTGAGAGTTCAGGGCTCCATATATTTCAGTATGAGTTTAGGAAATGATTTCTTTTTCTTATTATAATTTCTTATTTTATTCCTACTATTCATTGGGGTGGTTAGAACTTAATGTCTTCTAAGCTTTTCTGAAGCAATGGTTTCCAAATCAGTAAAAGTCAAAGAATCAATAGGTGTGTTTGCATAACACCAAGGGCAGCATTTGCATCTTCCTTCTGAACAAAATATACAAATGTCACTTGGAATATCTGGAACAGTGGTGACTCTAATTTACTTCAGTAAGTACATTGTGTGTTAACTAGATGCACATAAGACCTTCTCAGCATTTCATTCTGCTACAGGCACAATTGGAAAGTTATCAGTTCCTATTACTATCTTTACCAATCTCTTCAATTCAAGTTCAAGGTAACAGGAAGCTCAGTAATTGTTTCACTGGCTGCTGTAATTTCTTTTCTGTAAATGGCATTGACTCATTGAGTAATAAGCACTGAGTGCCATCTGGTGTATATATCACAGAACACGGACAAAAGCAAACTAGGAAAGTCTAAAAAATCTCATTATTACAGTTCCTAGCAAAAAAGTATGTAGAAAAAGTTGCTGTGTCTGAAATAGGAACCATTAAATCACGTTGTCTCACTACAAAATAATAAAGAACATATTTTAGGGAGGGATGAAGGAAGGGAGGAGGGAGGACATAAAACTATTGGGGGATCGTGTATATTATTGCTTCTGGAGGCTGAGCTCATAAAACACACCAGTGGTTCCTTGTACCCTTTTACTTCCCACATGATTTCCCAGTGTACCACCCTCTCATCCCATTTTATGTCTTAGAACAGTAAAGTCATTTACAACTTGTAATTTGCTAAATTACTTCTGTTCTTTTCTTCTGGGAGGAAAGTAAATCTTAACTGAGATATTTGGCAGGGTTAAAAGCTTTATACTGCTCCAGTTCTTTGATCTATAGGCAATTATAATCCCATTAGGTGACAAATTAACTTACCAATTGTCATAGTTTTGTTGGTACCACATTTCCATCTCCAGTTTTCCAGTTTTCACCAAAATTAATAAGATACTTCCTACTGATATCTGGTGATATTTACTGAAAGAATGATCTCACTATGGCCAGGGAAACAGAGTTCTTGCAGGAAAATGCCACTAGTGTGAATTGTAGAATCATAGAATGGTTAGGGTTGGATTGCTTCAGTTCAGACAGTACAGCCTGAAGATTTCAACCATAAAATGGCTAGGATTAACCCTCTATCAAAACTTCTAAGGTGCTGCATAACTGTGTAAATTGATAGCTGGTACGGTTTGAAATGGCAAAAAATGGAACTTAGCAGTCTGGTCTTGCACATATATCTCAGAAGTGTTTTTTTCCAGTAGAACCTGTACCTTTTCCATACCCACATTTGCATACATTAGTACTGGTTTTGTTTACCTGATTTTATATATGTATATAGTTTCTTATTTCACGTTACAAATGTAAAAATGTTATCTAGGAAGCTGACCAGATGAAGTCTCCGATAGATGCATTTCCAAACTTAGTATCATTTCATTTAACTGTTCAGCTTTCTTCAGGAAGTTGTTTAGGTCTGTTTCTCTAGACGATCCAAAAGCCTGATTGAGATTAGAAATTCCATAATATGTTTCTGATGAAATTGTGTTAAAATAAGAAAGTATTAGCTCAAAGGAAAGCTTCTATAAAGCCACTGAGAATGTTGATCAACAAAATATGGAAGTTGTTCTTTTAGAAGAAAAATAACAACTTGAAAGGATAAATGACTCGTGAAGAGCTTGTTAAGTGCTGTATACTATGTACAGCTAATATGGCTCCAAAGGTAGAGAGATATTAAAAAAAGCTAGCTGATGCTGTCAGTAGAGAAACTAATTATCCATGGAGCTGTGGCTTTTTTATACACCTGAGGTGAGAAGGATCGATAGCACTACTGCATCCAAGTTTACTGACTGGGCTGCAGTACCAATCATATTACTACAGAGGGAGGCTAGAGGAAAAACCGCACACCGACACCCCTGCTTAGAATTCTGAATATACTTAACCTAGTTACATCGTAAAGATGACATGTTAGAGATGGCTGCTGAACTGCAGCAGCAAGGCCTGGTGAATTGCACTCAGCACTCTTTCTTTATCAGAGAAGCTGAAGGACAGGTCAACAGCACTGCCCAGGTGCAGCATCCTTCCCTAGAAAAACAGGGCCAGAGTCATTCTGCTCTCCTGCTTCTGCCCCTATGACTGCTTTTTACACCTTTTTGTTATCTCCTTTGTGCTTTCATGCTACATAGAGTGTTTTACATGTCATGTAAACACGTTTTTTGTTTTCTCTGCTGTGTATAAGCCAGGTTCTGCCCAGATCTCAAAGCTGTGTTGCTTTAGTGAGCAATAATATAGCAGTGTGATTTCTGCTGTTCCCCAAGAACAAATGGTATTAGCTTATACCTGTACTGTCAGTTCATCTGCTATCAATGTAGGCTTGAGGTCTTGATATAGACCAGGCAAAGGATTGAAAACTGATAAACAGGTGCTATTTTACAGTAACAGACCTGTTTGTGTTCATTAAACGTATAATTTCTGTTGTCTTTGAGTTAGGGAAAAAAAAAATCAGCTTTGCAGGGAGATTATTTTCATCCGTGAAAGAGATGCAAGAATGTACTAAAAGCAATTTTTGATCAATATTATATATTAGACATTTTCATAATAGGCAATTTGTCATATATTTGTACATTTGAGGCATACCTTACTGGAAGTGTTGTAGTGCTAGAAACAGGCTTAGCAGCCATATCACACTAACATATAATCAAGTTAACTGGAGTGGAAGAGATTCACTGTTGTGAGACATTAAAATATCAGGTGTGACTGAGTCATGACCTCCTCACATGTCAGGTCTGAATCATGACTCAGTAAATACCTTGTGCCTTCATCACACAAATAAAAAAAAAGAATCACTCAGCTTACGAGGCAAAGCAGAACAATTGATAAACTCCTTTGATGAAGTTTGGTTTCTATAGTGAGATGAAGTAATTCAGCAAGATAGCTCTTGCTGACCTTTATTACCAAGCAGAAGTGAGTTTTTAATGTGAAATAATATGTTTGATCTGAATAGTTCATTTAGCTGGAAAAAATAGGCAAACTTTTGACCATGAAAGCCTTTCTTCAGGTTTAAGATAGGCTTGGCACATTTTAAAGATAAGTGGAAACTGAAAACGTTTGTTTAGTGTCTAGGTAGACAGCTATTAGTAAGGTAATCTCTGAGAGAAAAGGTGTATAAAGCAGATTGTATGTTCTCACAGCAAAAGTTTGGGGGGGGCAGGGAAGCAGAGGTAAATAAATAAATATGATAAGGTAACTATTTTCTGAATGGAAGACAGAAACATCATTTCTATAACAATTTAGTAGAGGAGAAGAAGATAACAGCATGACCTAAAAGCAATGCCATCACCACTTATTCTTCTTTTTTGTATCTGGTAGAATTATGAATCTTAGTTTCCAAGATCACTGAAAAAATATGATTTGTCTGTTTCCGCTGAAGATAAAGTCTTAGAGATCAGAAGCAGAATGACTTAGTTTTTTTTAGAAATATTAGTCTTTGTGATGTAGCCTTTTACAGATGTTTTGGAGTGCTCATCGAAATAGAAAAGGGACTGTGATGTCGTATATGCTATTTCATTACTGAATATGACTGACACAGTGCTTTGTGTTCAGAAACTACTGCTAGACGTTCACTCTCTGATACACACAGTACTTGCATAGGCTAACACTGATAGATACAGAGACATACAGAAATACTGCATCATGGTAGGAGAAGTCCTAGTCCACCTTTTCATATGGAACTTCAAAATAATCCACGGAGAACAGTACTATGTGAGCATCATAGTATTGCCTCTGCCAGTCTGCGAGGTGTAGAAAGGAGCTGGACCTTCACCACTACAGATGTGGGGAGATGAGACAGTTGTAATACCTGAAACAAAGAAGATGAATCCAGATGCTTACTTGCTTACACATGGATCAAGCTCCAGAAGCCCCCATCTTGAAGATGGAGACAGTGTCACACTTAAAATCTTGTTTGTGGGCAAAGAGAAATTACACCTTTATATAAAGCCAGGAATTTATTGCTAGAGTAATGAAAAGCTTAAGAGTTTAATCATTACTAGCCCAGATCTAATTGCTAAAGAAAATAAAGATTACAGCTAGAACATAGTATGAAGTCTCAATAATAGTAATAAACCCTCTAAAATTGCTATACACACACTTAGTTTCTACCCCTTTCCTGTGTTATTCTCAACCTTCCCCTGCTTCTCTGGCTCCTAAGGTTGATTCAGATGTCAGCTGTCTGAAAAATATTTAGAGCTCCACTAAGATATGGCTCCAACAGAGCTAAGCCAGTTAAATTTCTTTCTATTTCATGTCAGGTCTTTGTCTAAGAACATGGCAAACAGCAATACCTTTTGCTAGCTTTTATTTCTGCCTTGTACCAACTCAAATTCTGTAAAATGCAGGTAAGCAGGCTGAAAAAATCCTGGGGCTCAATACTGTATGGATAGATTTTATCTTTGTTTCAAATGCTGAAGGCTAAAAATGTCTGTCTAGCAGTGTTAAAATCTGTACTGTTAATTTTCTGTTGAAAACACAAATCCACGTTTTCTGGCGTTTTGTCACCATCTCCTGGCAAGACAGAGTGTTTGCTCCTGTTGGATAAAACGTACTGTGAATCAGATAAAAAAGGATATCTAGGTACTTATTCTGAAGTTTCTATCTCCAGCTCAAATCAATTACCAGAATTCCCAACTGCTTGCAGTACACCAATCGGGGCTGGAGGAGTAAGTTCATAGTATTTGCATCTCCTTACCAAAAGAAATATTAAGACAGAAACAAAAATATTAATGTTTTACTTTAAGAAACTCCGAAAGCAGTTGTGCTTTGGTGTGTGTGCAGAGATGCTCATCCTCTTACCCACGATGCTACAGCATTACGGTGGAAATTCACTGTAAAAAGAGATGGACTTCCATCGCCTTTGTTCCTTTGGTCAGACCCTCTCCCTTCGTGACAACATGGAAGAATCACAGAATCAGAATCACAGAATGGTTTGGGTTGGAAAGGACCTTAAGATCATCTAGTTCAGATACTGGAAGGCTGTTACAAGGTCTCCACTCAGCCTTCTCTTCTCCAGGCTGAACAGCCCCAACTCTCTCAGCCTGTCTTAGTATGGGAGGTTCTCCAGTCCCCTGATTATCCTCATGGGCCTCCTCTGGACTTGTTCCAATAGTTCCATGTCCTTTTTATGTCGAGGACACCAGAACTGTACACAATACTTCAAGTGAGGTCTCACGAGATCAGAGAGGCAGGATCACATCCTTTAACCTGCTGGACAAATCCACATCTGACTGCCTATGTACAGAAAATCAGTTTTGAAGTTAGGAAGTGTGTGTTAGGATGTGAAACAGTATGCTGTAATTTTTCCTGCAATATTCAGTGGTTTTGCTTCATGCTTCAGGCTCAACAGAACACCAAAACACACCAGACACAACCTTTTAAGGTCCCATGTGGCTGAAATTAGGCTTTGGTCCCACGGATTATTCAGTGATATGATTCTATCAATTTTTATTCAAAACATTCATGAAATAATTTAATTACAGGTGAAAGAAGTAACACATACACAAGCACAAAGAACTGATGATTCTCTGATCTCTGATTAATGTATTTTGGACATGGAGGTTACTGGTAATGTTCTGTCATATCTTCACAGCCATCAGCGGTCTGTTAATACAGTTATTGTCTTTTGAATCTGTAGAAATTTTATAATCAAGCTAAACTAAACCTGCAGATCACGAGGATGAGTATTCAAATGGTAAAACTTATTCAACAGCAGTTTTCCAGGGAAAATGTTGGATGGTCCATTTTTTGGAGTTATTTAAAATGCACATGATCATATGGATGAAATTGTCTTGATGGAAGAGAAAAGCTAATATTAATTGTCTTGCAATCTGTAATATGCTTCATTTGCATCAATAACTTCAATTTTGTGCAAGATGAATTCAAAGAAGATATAAGATGACTTTATTAATTTATGTTTAAAAAGTGCTCTTGATAGAATTAGTTTATGAGTGGAACATGATGTTCTCTCATTTATGTGTTCAAATGCAAGTGCAGCAGCACTGACCTGAGATACTTGAGTTTTGTTTCAGCATTCTTGTATTGACTCTTTATGCATTTCCCACATGACTGTATTTTGCAATGCAAGAAGAATGAGTGAATTGTCTTGCTAACATGCTAAACTCTTGTTCAGTAGTTAGGTCTTTATTAATACTTCTGTTTATTAATATATTCTCTATACAGAAGATTAAATTTTAAAATTTTGGCCTGTAATCAATTGCATATTTATAGGAGGAAAAAAATAGAATTTAGAAATATATGAGGTTTGTGTGTTGTTTTTTTTCTGCCAGCCTCTATATCTAAGCATTTTCAAGTTGAACTGAGCAGCAATACCATAGAAAGAACTCTTGTTATCTTTTTGGATTGTCTGAGATGTGAGTGGTACTGCTCACTTCTTTGAATTGCTCCTTTTCTCCAGAGCTGGTAAATCCTGAGCAATTCTTTTTAATAGACTCATCACACAATAAACTTTTATGGATAGATACCTGCTCTTTCTCCTGGCTTTGGGTTGGTTTTTTTGGTTGTTCTTGGTTTTGGGGTTTTTTTTTGTAGTTATGATCCATGATGCAGATTAATCCATGAATTATTATTAGGCTTTTGTAAGACAATGTTTAAACTTCTAAATTTTATGAAACAGTTTCTGACTTTCTTCTAAAAAAAGATGAGCTTTTTGAGTGATGAAATGGTCAATGAGACTTACTTTTCCAATCAGCAACTGCAGATCAAAATTTGATAAAATCCTTCATGCTGAATCGCACTTATTCAGCATTATTCAGATAGTGGGGAATGAGAATATATTCCAATATATATTTATATATATTAATCTACAGATATATTCCAAATGTTTCTTTTCTGAAATGAGTTGGAAACATCAGTAAAGAGGTGTTAAAAATACATTCTTGAGCAAGCTGATGGTTTTTTTCAGAAATGGATTTTCCTTTATGCCTTTGAGTCTGGTTGGCTAATATTCAACTTGTGGTACACACAGAATTTTAGTTTGAAATGTTTATTGAAACAATTCCTGTAGCTTAAAAATAGGGTGTCTGATTGTGAATTTCAGACCCGTCAATTTTGGCATAGGTGGAGTAGAGGAGAGGTGGCAGATGGAGACACAACCTTAATTTTTAATACCTCTAGTCCCACTCTGAAGAAGAAATAGTGTCTTATTGCACACACCAGCCATTCACTCTCTTCTACCAAACCCCCAGATAAAACCAAATCCTGTTCCAGCAGCAGGCTCACTGCCCTGGACTTCCAGAGAGCAGACATTGGCATCTTCAGGAACCTGCTTAGTAAGGTTCTATGGGATATAGACCTAGAGGGCAGAGGGGCACAAAACTGTTGGTTGATATTGAAGGATCACCTGCTACAAGCTCAGGAGTGTTGCATCCCAACTAGAAGGAAGTGCAGCAAGGGGGCCATGAGACCTCCTTGGATGGATTAGGAGCTGCTGAGGAAAATTTGAAGGAAAAAAGAGGCTTATAAAAGGTAGAGTCAAGGACAGGTGGTCTGGGAAGAATAGTGAGATGTTGTCTTGGAAGCTACGGAACAGGTTACGAAAGCTAAGGCCCAGTGAGAATTAAACTTGGTTAGGGATGTGAAAGATAGCAGGAAGGGATCCTATAGATACATTGCAAATAAAAGACAGACTAAGGACAACATGGGCCCCCTCCAGAAGCTATCAGGAGAACTGGCTAAGCAGGATTTGGAGAAGGCTGAGGTTCTTAATAATTTCTTTGACTCAGTCTTCACTGGCAAAGGCTCTGATCACACTACCCAAGACTTGGAAGGCAGACGCAAGGACTGTGAGAATGAAGACCTTGGGCCCACTGTAAGAGAAGATCTGGTTCGAGACCATCTTAAGAACCTGAACGTGCACAAGTCCATGAGACCTGATGAAATCCATCCATGGGTCCTTAAGGAGCTGGCAAATGAAGCTGCTAAGCGACTGGACATCATATTTGAGAGATCATGGCAATCAGGGAAAGTTCCCGATGAATGGAAAAAGGGAAATATAACCCCCATTTTCAAGAAGGAGAAAATGGATGCCCGGGGAATTACAGACCAGTCAGTCTCACCTCTGTGCCTGGAAACATCTTGGAGCAGATTCTCCTGGAAGGCATGCTAAGGCACATGAAAAACAACAGGGTGCTTGGTGACAGCCAGCATGGCTTCACTAAGGGGAAGTCCAGCCTGACCAATTTGGTGGCCTTCTATGATGGGGCTACGCAACTGATGGACAGGGGTAGGGCAGTTGATGTCATCTACCTGGACTTGTGCAACGTGTTCGACACTGTCCCACACGGCATCCTTGTCTTGAATGTTGGGACTGGTTTCTTTCAACATCTTTGTTGCTGACATGGACAGTGGGATTGAGTACGCTCTCAGCAAGTTTGCCGATGACACCAAGCTGTGTGGTTTGATGGATACACTGGAGGGAAGGAATGCCATCCAGAGGGACCTTGACACGCTTGTGAGGTGGGCTGATGCCAACCTCATGAAGTTCAACCATGCCAAGTGCAAGGTCCTACACCTGGGTCGGAGCAATCCCAGGCACAGCTACAGGATGGGCAGAGAGCAGATTCAGAGCAGCCCTGCAGAGAAGGACTTGGGGGTGGTGGACGATGAGAAAATGAACATGACTTGGCTTCAGTGCGTTTGCAGCTCAGAAAGTCAACAGTATCCTGGGCTGCATCAAACGGAGCGTGACCAGCAGGTCGAAGGAGGTGATCCTGCCCCTCT
>NDXB01006498.1:4490-24825 GCA_002631895.1 Agapornis roseicollis | reverse complement strand
CAAGAAGGGGGGTTGAGTGAGTGAACAAGCTGCGTGGTTGGTTGGGTTTAAACCACGACACTTTAAAATGCTATGTAATTGAGGGAAGACTGATTTGACCCTCATATCTGTATTGCACGAATCAGTGTGGATGTCACATAGCTGGAGAATTAATCAGGACAGAGAAAGCCTATCTGGAGTCTAATCCTGACTGTCTCTATGTGTGGTAATCTTCTTTCTAAAGTAAACACAATGGACATTTTTCCAGAAGAGATGTTTTAATAAGTATAAACACTGTCAAATATTAGTTAAAGTGCTGTCTGAAATGATGGGTGTCTTTAATTTCATGGTATTTTTAAAGTTAATTTCTGTCTTCACTTTTTTCAGGTAGTGAGGAATAGCTCTTCCATCAGCCAGCCCTGAGACTTGCCTCTGAATTCCAAAACTGTTCTTTCCAGTCCATGCTCTGGTTTTGTTCCTTTTTAAACTAAGCTCTTTGCTGCGCATGTATCCTTGCTTGCGATGTATGGTAAGCAAACACTGAAGTGCATTGCATTGAGAAACTAAAAAACATACATGCAGGTGAGTCCGCAGGACTTACACTGCTGCTTTCTGTTTTTACAGTGTGAACTGTTTGAACTTAAAACTCGGTGGAAGCTTATCAATTAAGTTTCAGGATACTGTTTCCAAAATGTCTTTTGTAAATGGGTGTGTAATGAGATGTGTTGTTTTCCTGCACTTACTCCTTATATTATGGTTCCAGTTTTGATTTTATATTTACTGCTTATTATCATGACACATTGGTTTCCTCAAAGCCAAAGGGAAATCTGCCTTGAAAAAGAAAGGAAGCAAGGTTTGAGTCTCAGCTCTTCTGTACTTCATTCTTTTAAGATCTTAAGAAAAATTCTTAAGCACTATTCCTGCATCAACTCTTCCAAGACTGAATTAGCAATTTTGCATGGTCTATATGAAATAAATTCAGTTAAATTCAAAAATATCTGTAAGTTCCTTTCAAAGTCAGATGCAAAATATTAGTCATATTAGTAATCTAAATCCTGATCTAATTACCAAATTAATGAAGAAAAGACTAAACATGTAAACTCATGCTGGTATTCATTTCAGTCCAAGAGAGAAAAAAAACAGTCTGTATTTCCATAAATCATTGTATATGTCCTTGTTGTAAAATGTTCTTAATGGCTAAAGTTCTACATGCAAGTAAGCATGTAACATACTGTTCAACAGTTACAGGTTAACAGGGATTTAGGAAATCCTGTTAATGAACTGAAACATATATATATATAAATGTAAAATTAAGTGTTATATAAACAGCATATTTCAAATGAATCTCTAATGCTGTCTGGTAGATAATATCACAAGAGCAAGCGATAGAAATTATTATTCTAGTGATAATGAATACCAGAGTACCATTGTGGAAATAGAATTTTTTATCTATCTAGAGTGTTAAAGTAACTGAAGACCTCAAATAATAGAACTATGCTGTGAGACAAACTCAGAGCAAATACTAAGTTGTAACAATAACAGGGAATAATGAATCTGGAACTTCTAGTAAACACTAATGACAATTTAATGAAGAAACTAAAGCTTCATATAACATTAGTAAACTGTGCTGCTGTGAACAGCAATGACCCACAAAACACTACTGTAAATGATGCCTAGAACTGTGTTTTATGCTATCAGCCATATTACCTTCATTTTAATCTGAATTTTTCTAAATTAAAGAAAAAGTAAATCAATTATTAGCAATCTGCTGCACTAGTGAAGATGAATTGGGTAGCTTGTCAATGAGTTTGGATCTAAGATTAAGAAGTGCTGGCTGTTTGCTTTCTCTGTAGTTTTTCTTTATGATAGGCTATTCACTTGCAGAATTTATTGAAATGGTAACTGTAACAAAGATGTGAGATTTAATATAAAACCATGTACTGTATTTCAGCAAAGTTGAAAGGAAGTAATTTTGTTTGGGATGTGCTCGAATAGTGAATGTCCCTCATGTTAATTCAGGAGATTCATAAGCATATTGTGGCTGTATAAATACATGTGTTGATAGGTATATGTGGCTCTTAGAAAGAGTATGGTGAAATGTGATTCCTTAATGAATGTAATATTGTATGGTATTGGTAATAATAATGAGCCATAAGCCTTCACAGGTCTCTGTAAAGAAAGAAAGAGTACTTGTAATAAAGAGCTTGCTGTTATTTTGAAGGAGAAATAAGAATGTTATATAAATAATTTTACATAATGAGTGTGTTGTTTGAGATTTTTTGTTGTTGTTTGNTTGGTAATAATAATGAGCCATAAGCCTTCACAGGTCTCTGTAAAGAAAGAAAGAGTACTTGTAATAAAGAGCTTGCTGTTATTTTGAAGGAGAAATAAGAATGTTATATAAATAATTTTACATAATGAGTGTGTTGAGTTTTTTTGTTGTTGTTTGTTGTGGGGTTTGTTTGTAAAAGTACATAGACATATATATGTACAAAATATGTCCCACTCTGAGAAATGGAAATTTTATTTTACCTCCTTTTCCTCCCTCAAACCAGGTTGTATTTTGTTCTATACCTGAATAGTTCTGTCAGCTCCAGAGAAATGTATTCAATAAAATTTCTTAGTACAAATTAAGTGCCCCCAAAATGCCCTTCTCCTGTATGCTTGTAATATGTTACTGCACAGATAAGCATAATCAGATTTTGTCACTGAAATCTGGACAATTATTCTAGGTGTGTCAGAGAAGATCAAACTCTACAAAAAGAGCAGGTAAAGAATAGGAAAAGATAAGATACGCTGTAGACTAATTGGGACAGTCATTTGTCAACACATTTTTTGTGACACCCAGAATACACTGATTTTAAGAAAAGGTATCAGGTATGGGATTTTTTGCTAAATAAATAAGCTTTACCTGTGGCACCCTATACTCTGAATTTCTCCAGCACTGCAGTGAGGTATTTCATTTATGCTTAGGTAAAGAAGAAATAAATCTGCCTATTATTTTTCTTGGTTCTGCAGAATAAAGTATTGATTTAATCTGCATAACTTTTATCAACAAAATAAACCAAACTTTTCTCACAAAGGCACTCAAGTCAGCTACAATGTATAATGATTTTAATATATAAACTATATTAAAATATATTTTAATATATGGGTAAAAGTCCTCGTGAAAAGAGTGATGTGTTAGAGGCAAAATATTCACCAACTTAATTCTTCTTAATAATGAATAAATTGCTTGCATTTTTGTAAATGCAAGCATTTTAGAATCTTGATGTGGAAATTAGGTGCAAGGAATGATAGAAATGAATAGAAAAAAAGTAGATGGAATTAAGGCAGAAAAATTATGAAAAATGACTGATTCACTGAAACTGTCGAATCATAAATTTAAATGAAATCTGAAGTCTTGAAAAGACCACTACAAAAAATAAAGCTTTATTTGAATTGTTATAATTTCACATCTAGTGCTTTGATATACTTCCGTTTTTAATTTTTAGAAATAAATTTCTTTTCCCCTTTTTTCCCAATAAGTCAGATAATTCTATGTTTCAAAGAGCTCTGAGAAAAAAACTGATATACTGTGAAAAAATCTGGACGGGAAAAGAACCCCCCAAAAACTCCCAAACCCCAAACATTCTTTCAGAACCTTACAAAAAGAATATTTACTCTTTGAAATCAGTTTTGCTCAAATTTGCTAAAATTGGCAAATTGCTACATAGGGAACAAATAGAAATCGGAGATCTGTGTGCTGTGGTTGCTTTGAGATGAAAAAGATGTGGTGAGATAGGTCACACAGCTGGAGTGCTGCACTGAGTGGATATAGGGTGTTTTTATGAAGAACAAGCTGGGAAATTGAGGACAGGGATTCATCCTTACGTGAAGGAGAAAAGAGAATGCATCGAACTGTACATTAGGTTCAGTGAAAAGCTGCTTAAGAGCTCAGGATTAGGGGGAAGATGAACAGGATGGTGTTGTGGTGAGTAGTTTGATGACAACTTCCTGGCACAGATGATTGAGGAACAGATAAGACACTCTTCTGTACCTGATATTTATAAAAAATATGAAGTACTGGTGAGAAATCAGAAGGTTAGGGCAACCTTGCCTGCAGCGCTTATGAGGTGGCAGAGTTCAAAATCCTGGGGTGAGAAACAAAGGCAAATGGAGGGATCACAGCTTTGAACTTTGAAGATTAGATATTAGGCCTCTCTAGAGACTTTCTTGGAAGAATATTATGGTATACAACAGTGAAGAGAAAAGGTCCAGGAAAAAAAGTTGATTTTCAAGGGTAACCTCCTCCAAGCTCAATAATGGTCCATCCTGAGAAAACCAAGCAAAGATGGCACAGGGCTTGTATGGATTATCAAGGAGATCCTGAAAATACACAAAAATAATAAAGGAAGCGTAGAAAAGCTGGAAGAAGCATCTCATGACCCGAAAGGAATAAAAAGTCACTCTCAAAGTCTGAGGGATAGATTTAGAAAGTCAAAACAATCCAGAGCTGAATCTGGCAAGGGACTTGAAAGGTAACAAGAAAAGCTTCTGCAATTATACCAGGAAAGAGATGACTTCAGGAAGTGAGTTACAACATAAACAAACATCAGATAGTGTCACACATGTGGCATATTACATATTGTATTATTTAATCATTCTGTAAAGAAAAGTGAAACTGTTTGCTAGGGACTGAATCAAACATAAATAATGAGAAGAAAAGAAGACTAAGTTCAAAGATCTTGTTAAATCTTTAGAAAACAGTCAAATACTTAAAACTCCATGGAAGCATTTAAACAAGTGACAGGACAACAGGTAACAGTCTCGAGCTGCACCAAGGAAGATTAGACTGGATGTTAGGAAAAATTTCTTCACTGAAAGCATGGTCAGGCATTGAAACAGGCTGCCCAGGGAACTCATGGAAACACCAACCCTGGAAATGTTCAAAAAAGGCGTAGACGAGTCCCTCAGTGACATTGTTTAGTGGTGGACTTGGCAGTCCTGGGGTAATGGTTGGACTTGGTAATCTTCAAGGCTTTTTCCAACCTAGCTGACTCTACAATCCTATGATTATGTTACCGTTCTTCTACATAGCTATATTCTCTGAATGATATGCTATAGTTTCTTTGTTATTAATGAGACTGATCATATACCTGTTTATTGTTGCAATGTGCAAGAAATACAAAAAAAAAAAAAAAAAAAAAAAAAAAAAAAAAAAAAAAAAAAAAAAAAAAAAAAAAAAAAAAAAAAAAAAAAAAAAAAAAAAAAAAAAAAAAAAATATGGGGAATTTATTGCATGTTGGATGGCTTGCTTGGTAAGGACCAAATGGTAAGGACAATACCAAAGAGGAAAGAGAGATTTACTCCAGTAAGGAAACAGTTGGAACAGATTAAATCTCAGTGACATCACATAATGTCTGAGAAATGCTGAATTACATCCAGTGATCTCAGATACTACTGGAGATGCTGGTACAAAATGGAAAAAGGAAAATTAACATAAAATACTAAAGAAACAACTCCACATATAAAAAAATAAAAGACTGTACAGTGTTAGAATTTGCTGGGTTAGCTGAAAGCCACAATAATAAGGAAATTAAGCAGACATTTTCTTTACAAAAGAAATGCTGGATGAAGTTCTTTGGAGAAAGTAATTGATGTAATAGCTAAATTAATGGCTGGAAGCCAACATGTTTTGAGTTAATGAATGGAAGTCGACAGCTCTTACTATCTGTGTCTTGCATATATGTGTATGTATGCTTGTAATACAGAAAAGTATAGTGAGTTCATAGTCTTCTGGGAGAGCTCAGTGTTCCTTTTAAGTGTATGTGAGGACATTAGCACTGCTCAGAAAACTACTTTGGCTTTAACTTTTAGACAAATCATTTTTACATGTTTATGGTTTAATATGCTTATGGTAGTTTTATAGGCAAGTAAATTTAGATAATGCATATATTAGTTATATATTTACTGGGTAGAAGAAAAAAACAAGGGAGATACATTATAAATAGAGATGCTTTCAAAAGATGGCTGTATTTTGGTTAAACAAGGTTAGTTTTTTTGAAATTTGGGTCCTGAAGTCTATTTAAAATAATGTAATTTAATTAAAATCCTTGCAAATTGCTCCTTTCTTATAATTAAAATCTTTGCAATTTGCTTCTTTCTTACATCAGTTACATCAAGAACACTGAGTCTGTTTTTCTAAGGTTTCTTAAAATGATCTCAACACTGTCTAATAGATATTAAGAGAGAACTGTAGAAATTGGTAAGTTTAAGATAGAATTATTTTGCAGTTTATGGGAAATTTTCAAATTAAGTTTCTGAATAATTAATAAGCACTTAAGTAAGTAACAAGACTTCTAAATATACACTTAAGTTCTGTATTGAAATATATAGTTAATATGTACTTTTGAAGTGATTTTATTAGCTATAATTTGTACCAAACCCAAGACAGGTCATTAATGACTGAAACTGTCTGTTGTCTGTGATCAGACTTCAGTGAAAAGACTTCAATGACCATATTTCCAAATCCTGGCTCTCCCAGAGATTAAATACCTCTAAGCTAGCACGATCACCTGCTCTTTAAAGATATTTCCACTAATACCTCACGTGAATTGGCAAGGCTGAAAATATTCTACCATTCCCTTTTGTCTTTATCTTGTTTGTAAACAGATGACTTGAAAACAAGCTTTAAATTTATCAGGACTACTGGTTTCAGTTGAAATACAGAAGCAGGGCCCTTTAGGTCACATGCAGTAGTAAACCAGAACTTTGAATCTCATTTAGATGTAGTGTGCTTTCTTTTTTATTTAACATATGAGAGAGGAGGAGAAAGTCACTGTGACATGGAAATGATTAAGAAAAGAAACACTGATTCATAAGAGTATGTTAGGTATCATGTTATGAAAGAGATAATAAAGAGTTATGTGTTTTCTGCGTAAAGCTGATGATACACCAGAGAAAACATGTAATAGCTGTACAATATTAACTTATGTAATATACATTATAAATGTCTGCAGTGGCAGTTCAGTGTGGGGGGTGTTTTAAACTGAAACAGTTGCTCTTGGACTAAGTGGTGGCAGAAGAAATCCTCTTATGGCATGTAACTGATTTAAGACCTTAAATAACTATTAAGTGCAATTCTATCTGTATCCAAAGACTAAATTCATTGACATAGCAGAAGATTGGCATGCATGAAACTCCATACCTATGTTTGTAATGGGAGTTAAGTTAATGGCTGGAACTAAAAAGGGTCACTAAGAATTTGCTAGAGGGAGAACCTGAATAGGATGATGATAAGTTCATGAACAGGACCACCCAGTCTGGAAAGCAGCACATTTATTATCTAGGTCATAAGCAAAGGCAGGATTTTTCTGTCATCATGAACCCCTGACTGTGGATTGTATCTAGAATTTCTGACCAGAAAAAGATGAGTACCTCAATAAGTATCTATTAAAAGTAATTAGACAACTTTTTATACTTATAAGCTTTTGGCTCTAGTCTTTCAGTTAAAACCCTAACATTAAGTCTTGCTGAAAAAAATCTTTGCATGTTTTACTAAGACACATATGATGCTGAAGGCATGGTGAAGTACGGCATGATGCTACATGCTACATGGTTTGGGGTTTTCTGTGTTTTTCTTTTTTGTTTGTTTGTTATTTTGTTTGCTGTTTTTGGCTTTTTGCAGGTGTGGGGGTTTTTTGTTTGTTTTTTCCCTTAAAGAGAGGACAGAATCCAAATAAAGTATCATGTGAGAGCAGATATTTTTAATATGGGCAGAAGCTGGGAATTCATTTGTGCCACACTGATGGATGGGAGTGGGGTGGTATAGCCAAGCATCTGCATTGGGTAAGAAACCTTTTTTTAAACTGAATTAGTTCACAATTTTCCTGTAAAAGCATATGGCTGTGTAACATATTACAGTTCAAAGAAAACCCAGAGTGACACAAGAGGCTGTTCCCATTAATAATGAATCTGGTTATGTAAGATAAAAGTAAAATGGGTAGCTTTTCAGTTGCCTGAAATAAAACTAAATTAGACTGCAACAGGCCTTACTAAAATAGACTGACCAGTTCCACGCCTTTGAAAATATCTTTATAAAGGACATCAAGAACAATAATGGATTGCACACCTGCAACCATTGTGTCACCTGTAATTTAACACCATTCTGTCTAATGGTGGATGGAAGCTGCATCTTCCATGAAGTGCATTTTCAACTTAGATGTAATTTGTTATTGAACAGGTTAACAGCAAATAACTTTTTTTTTTTTTTAAGGCAAAAATTTATTCATAAAAATCCCATTAAATTGACTTTCAAAGAGTAGGTGAAATGACGTGGAGTTGAATTAGAAATTGAACATATGAAAGCAACATTAATGAGCAGATTTAGATTGGCAGCCCTGAAAAAACAGAGCTGTCTCTTCATATAGTAAGGGGTCAGTGGCTGCATTTGTTGCCAACATAGTTATTCTGTTCTATGAAGTGAAAAAGTAGTTTTGTTTATGAGTGTTTGCATTTTTGGTGGCATTGACCATGAACATGACAATAACAACACTATATGCCAATTATATATATATATCATATATATATTTTATATATTCAGCCTGGAGAAGAGAAGGCTGCATGGACACCTCATAACAGCCTTCCAGTATCTGAAGGGGGCTAAAGGGATGCTGGGGAGCGAGTATTCATTATGGACTGTAGTAGGACAAGGGGTAACGGGTTAAAACTTAAAAAGGGTGGGTTTAGATTGGATATAAGGAGGAAGTTCTTTCCTGTTAGGGTGGTGAGGCACGGGAATGGATTTCCCAGGGAGGTTGTGAATGCTTCATTCCTAGCAGCGTTCAAGGCCAGATTGGATGAAGCCGTGGGTGGCATGGTTTAGTGTGGGGTGTCCCTGCTTCTGGCAGGGGGGTTGGAACTAGATGATCTTAAGGTCCTTTCCAACCCTAACTATTCTATGATTCTATATAAAAATGCATTTCACAAATTTTATTACCTCTTTTAAGTATCTATAACAAAATACTAATAAATGAACATACTGTATCACAGACAAGGGAAAAAAAACAATGCTTCCCACATTTTTATCTTCTCAGGACAAATTCCATTAGCAACTTTTGAATACATGTGCTGAGATGTGCAAAACTCCATGATGTATAAAAACATGTTGATTGACTTTATGTCATATTTGAAAAGTCATGTCAGCAGGTGAAGTCACCAGGTGTGTACTGAGACTAACACTATTTAATATCTTCAGCAATGGCATATATAGTGGGATTGAATGCACCCTCAGCAAGTTTGCTAATGACATGAGTAGTGCAGTTGATTCACTTGGGAGAGGGGATGCCATTCAAAGGGACCCTAACAGTTTGAGGAATGGCCTGTATAAACATCATGAAGTTCAACAAGGCCAGTTTCAAGGTCTTGAACCTGCTTCAGGCAATCCCTGATATCTATACTGACTGATTGAGAGTAGCCCTGAAGAGAAGGACTTGGGGAGAATGGCAGATGAAAAATTATATATGATCTGGCAGTGTGCACTTGTACCTCAGAAAGCCACTGGGCTACATAAAAGAGGCATAGGCAAAAGGTCAAGAAAGGTGATTCTCACCGTCTACTCCAATTTCTTAAGAACCCATCTGAGGACTACATCCAGCCTGGGATCCTTAGTACAAGACAGACATGAATCTGTTAAAGCAGGTCCAGGGGGAGTTGGGTTGTTCAGCCTGGAGAAGAGAAGGCTCCAGGGAGATCTTTTTGTGGCCTTTCAATACTCAAAGAGGCTTACAAAAAAAGACAAAGTCTTTTTACCAGGATCTGTAAAGCAAGGGGAAATGGTTTTAGACTGCAAAATGGTAGATTAAGATTGAATGTAAGGAAGAATTTTTTTATGATGAGGGTGGTGAAACACTGGAGCAGCCTATCCAGAGAAGGAAAATTTGAAAGTTGGGTAAAAGTGGATCACGTATTTATTTTTCTCTACCAGAATAGACAGGAGAGTTTCTTTTCTTCTCCATGGAATTTATAGAGCTCTTGTCACAAAAGGTGATTTTTCACTAAGGGTTTAGACCACTTGAAATGTTTTCATGCTTGTTTATTAAGTAATTAAGAAGGAGTTTTGCTCCTTAGCAACTGCCATTTTTTAATTACTAAGTTAACTTAATGCAAATTGCTCCCATGATGTATCATTATTTAGAACAGAAAAAGTTGAGCATGTGATGATCATTAATTGTTATAAACTGGCTGTGGTTCTTACAAAGTTGTGCTCCATGGGTTGGGGGGGTGGAGAGAGGGCTTGGTTGTGGGGCTGGGATTTTTTTAACTTCATTAACAAAACAGAGATCTGGATTACTTTTTTTTTACAGAATCAATGTGGCTGTTGGTTACTATTTGTCCTGGGTTCAGCAGTTGCAGTCAGTTTTTTTTCTCTTTAGTAGCTGGTGTTTTGACTTAACCCGGGAACAAGGCTGATAAGGCCGATGTTTTTGGTTGTTGCTGAGCGATGTTTGCCCTGACCAAGGACTTTGTGAGCCTCATGCTCTGCCAGGGAGGAGGGGAAGCCAGGACGAAGGAGGGACAGGACTGTACTGACAGGACCAAACTGACCAAAGAGGTATTCCATACCATAGCACGTCATGCCCAGGAGGTAACCGGGGGTGATGCGGAAGGCCTAGCTCTCTCGGGGTGGTTGAAAGAGGTGGTCAGTCAGCACTCGGTTGGTGGGGTGTCGTGAGTTATCTGTCGGTGGTTGATGAGATGCTGTATTCTTTTCCTTTATCATTATTATTATTGGTGGTAGCAGTAGTGATTTGTGTTATACCTTAGTGACTGGATTGTTATCTGAACCAGTGGGGGTCGTATCTCTTTGGCTCTTCTTTCCTCCCACTCCTCCGGGAGCAGAGGGCCAGGGGTGGGGTGTGGAGTGAGTGAACGTTATGCCTAGCTGGGTTTAAACCACGACACTATTCATCATAATTCATAGTTCAATAAACAATTCCCTTTTCTAACTTATCAGATATTTGCTTTGTCACTGTGCACATGGATGAAAAGCACTTCCATATATTCTCTATGTCTTTATATAATCTCAGTGTCTTTGACATGAGTACCTTATACAATAAGCAATAGTGCACTCAGTAGGGAACACCATTTGCTGTTTTGAACACAATAAATTATACCAAGCCATATGTATGACAGGAATTCCATAGCATAGTACAAAAATTATTAACTCAGACCAAGACCTGTCCAATTTCCAGTGATTTGAGTGGAATTAAGCCAGTGCTAAATTTGGCCCATTAACTTCTGTATGGTTTTTGCTGTGCATATCTTTGTACATTCTGTATTCGAACATTTTATTACCAAGATTAATAGTCTCTCTCCTACTGCATTAAGAATCCAATAGCATGACAAGGAATGGTTGTCATATGCAAAAAGCATAAACTCATTAAAAACTAGTTTGACACAGTGGTTTGTGCTACTCAGGGACTGATTTCCTGACTCAAGCCTATTACTTGCTGTACTGGCAAAATGTCAGACATTCATGGGATTTCAGACAGACCCTGTCAGCTCTCTGCACACTGTCATACCTAGTATTTGCAAATATTATCTGCAGATTACTCTTTCTTATTCTAAAAAATTACTGTACATTTCTAAAAAATTACTGTACCTAAAATAAACTGCTGTACTTTGTAGTGTAGCAATTTATGCAGCAATATAACTAGATGGCTCCAAAGATTTTTGGAAGGCTATGAGATATTACTCTTATGTTACTTTGATGTTACTTGGCCCAAAAGCTAAAAAGAGTGTAATCTTCACTGGATTAGTGAAGAAATAATTGCCTTACATGTGGGGTTTTCATCCTTTTTTATGTTAGGTTTCTATTTATACTATTTCACAAGAAGGTATGGTCATTGTTGAGACAGAGTAGAGACATTTAGATGGACCTTTAGGAACATGTGGAATATTTTGCCTGTCATCACTTCTAATGGTGTTTGTTGGGTTTTGTTGGTTTGATATTGGTTTCAGTGCTGTTACCTCTGTGTTTTATCTTTCAAAAGTGAATTGTCTTCACTTAGTTTTCAAAGCAGCTTGTTTGCATTTTGAAGCAGAGCAATATATAGCTTTAATGGTTACCCGGGAAAGAAACAGAGTTCTGCATGACGAACAAGTCTAAGAGCTAAAATACCACTGTTCCTGCTTTACATTAATTTTGCTTATCTGTACATAACTACAGAGGATTCAGAAGAATTGTGTATCAGGACTTTAAATAATTCCTGCATACACTTATGTGCCATTGTAATTTTTTTAAACATGCATTTTCTTATAGCTCATTATTTGGTTATGAAGTAATACAGATGGTGTTCCCAATTATGATATTGTAATGAAGGATAGTAGTGTATTGATTGTTTACCTGTTTACTGTAGTGCACTTTGTGAATATCTGTTCAATTATAATAGTGAAAAGAAGTTGAAAATGCAGTTTATCACTGAGTTCTACAAAAATTGTTTGCTTCTCATCACTTGAATGAAAATAGAAATATTAAGCCCCCAGTTGAAAAGACTATTTGGCATACGTTGTGCAGAGCAGTTAACTTGCACTGAACTTACCTAGTATTTCATCAAAACCTCTAGAAAACATGGTACCTATTTTCTGATATCTTGCCCCCATACATAAAATAGGAAGACAGACTGGCAAACCCTGCTATAATGCACTTCTTTTGCACCTATGACTACTCTTTCTCTGTATGACCAATTGCTGGAAAGTCAAAACACAATATGGGCTTGTTTAGAGAGAAAAGAATTTAAGAAAGGAAAGAACCTCAGCAGACAATAAAAATAGGATATGGCAATATAATATCCATGCTTGATACTGCTTCACTACTACTTAACAAACTTGAAAGCACTCAAATATTCACTGGATTCTAAAAAATCAAAGAGCTAAGAGACAATCCCTTAGAAGATGACCTGCCAGTCTTCATTTCTAACTTATTTACTTTCATTAAAAGAACTGAATCCAGTATGATTAATTTATAAAGCATTCTAAATTAATGTAAAGTAGTTGTAGCATGCATTTTACTCCTCTGTCAGATTTTCTTTTCTGTATAGCTGATATACAATGATAATAAGTAGCATATTGTACCCCATGTTTTGCCAACTATGCTTTTCAGAATTTTTAGTCATTTATTGTTGGATATATTTGCATGCCATAACCACACATGTCATCTTGATAATAGTTTTTTGATATACCTTTTTCTTAGAGGGTAGATTTCACATTTTACGGAGATTTTCCCCCGTAGCATCTGTATTCTAGATAACATGAAAACTTGAATCTGAACTATTCTGAAATGTGCACCCACATTCAGGCTCTGGAAGCTGGCAGATAAGGCTGATAGGCAGCTCTCAACCATCTTTGAAAGGTCAGCAATAAGGAGAGTTGCCGGACGACTGTAAGAAAGCAAATCTCACCCCAGTCTTGAAAAATATCAATAAGGTGGACCCCTGGCCAGTCAGCCTCAACTCAATCCCTGTAAAGCTGGTGAAACAACTCATCCTAAAAGCCATCTCTAAGCACATGGAAGACAAGAAGGTGCTCAGGAATAGTAAGCGTGAATTCACAAAAGGGAGGTCATGCTTAACCAACCTGATTGACTTCTGCAATGGAACAACTTGCTGATGAGAACAGTGGATGTTGTCTCCCTGTTGTCTACCTGGACTTCAGCAAGGCTTTTGACACTGTTTCCCGTGACATCCTGGAGTACATTAAGAAAAGTATTGCCAGCAGGTTGTGGGAGGTAATACTTCCTCACTGCTCAGCCCTGGTGAGGGCTCAACTGGAGTACTGTGTCTAATATCCTTTGGGAGAGTGCAAACACTACCATAAAGAAACTCATCTTCTAAAAAATACAAGTCAGCAGATGGAAACCGTTGAAGACAGATGGAGACACAGGTATTCAGTACCTTCAAAACCTCTACTATGTTTCTTTTTAACAATTCATCATTTATCACTCTTGCACATATTGGTTTGGTTTTTATTATTATTATTATTATTATTATTATTAAGTTTTCCCTTTTGTAGGCAGTATTTTTAATTTCAAGTATTATTTTTGTTGCACTCTGCTTGTTTCTGAGATTATAATGAGAAAAAAATATAAAGGATCCCAACATTATAAGGAGTGTATCAGGTACCTAAGCATAAGCACTTAGTTCTGCTTTAGAAGTATGGAATAGCACTACATATACAAGACATTGAACAGGACCGGTAGATATAACAAAAAAGGCTCAGACCTTCCTGGAGCAGCAGCTAGTGGCCAGGCAGAGCACAATGCAGATTAGGGAACTGATTTTCTGCTGTCCATTTCAGTGAAGGTGAAGTTAAAAGTGTGATAAACACCTTTATGTGCAAGTTTTTATTTTTGTTAGGTACCATGGCTGATGAAAAGCCCAGATGTAAGGGTGATGTGTTTAAAAAGATAACTTTACTGTAGTGAATTATACAAGTAATACCGGATATTGTGTGTGACAGCAATATTCCACTAATATAGTTCTGAACTACAGTAATTCATGTATCTTAGACTTGTTTGCCTTACAATTTTTTAATTACTACTGTTTTTAAACTCTGTGAGTATTTCAGGATGTTTTAGATTAATAAACATGCAAATGATAATACTAGCATAGTAGTATATACAGTTGTATAATAGTAATGGCAAATGGTTATCAGATAGTAAACAAAAATGTCTATGTTTGTATCATTCCCTGTTTTCCTCCCTAGTACTAATTTCCAAATTGTTCATATGAACATTGCCCAGTATCACTTCTGGAGGGGAACAATAACTTCCTATCTCTAAATAAAATGGTTTGATGGACTAGATTATTTCAGGAAACCCTCTGATAAATGGTACTGGCAGAACTAAGCCACATGTCAGTCAGCTGCATAGCCCCAGTGGGATTGTTCTCAAAAGCAGGTCATAAACACAGTATAGGTTAAAAGAAATCATGAGTTAAAAGGTTGCTGAATGTTCACGCATACTTTTGAAGAGTGACAACTTTGTTGGTTGAAAAAGTGTAAAAGACAGTGAAGACAGTGAATGTCTCAGTGTTTTGAGACATACCTCATTAGTTTTGGTTATTATGAAAAACAGTGATTTTATTTAAACAATTTGTGTTGAAATATTTGTATGTTGATCAATTTCTTTGCCTCATGCCTCTGCCCGGTAACATCAAGGAACAGATCTTCCTGGGAGACATGTTAAAACATATGAAAGTCAGAGAAGAAAGTAAAGACAGGCTTTAAACTGAAAGAGAGTAGATTTAGATTGGATATGAAGAAGAAATTTTTTAGCATACAGCTTGTAAGACACTGGAACAGGTTGCCTAGAGAAGCTGTGGATGCCCCATCATTGCAAGTGTTCAGAGTCAGGTTAGGCTGGGTTTTGAGCAACCTGATCTAGTGAAAGATGTCCCTGCCCATGGGAGGGAGTTGGTCTAGATGATCTTTAAAGGTCAATTCTGACCCAAGCCATTCTATGATTCTACATTCTATAGTGTTCCTAAAAGAAATAAAATATTTTTACTTGGAAATAGATAGAGGAAATTAATGGATATCCTTTTTTACTTCTCTCGTGATGTCTAACTATTAAGCATTATTAAACAGATTGGGGATAAAGGGAAATTAATACATTGTCTACTACAGCTAGAGAGAGGGATAAAGAGTAATTGGAAGTAGTTTAAAAAAAGCCTCAGCTCTTTCAGATGGTCAAAATTTGGACTTTATAACATCACCTTTCCAAATAACTACTGAAGATGTTACTGAGAGGTAGAAAAATTGAATCTCTGAATACAATAGACAGAAAAAGTAGAAGAATAATAGCCCCCTTAAAATCACTTTGACTTCATTATCGTTGCAAATTAGAATTGAATTCACTGTTGCTGGAATACTATCAGAGTTGTACTTTGAATCTCTAAATTTCCTGTTGAAAGTGTCAATTTTTATAGTTTAAAATCTTTATTCTATTTCACAAGGGAATGCCCTTAAAGGAATTCAACAGTGTGGTCTAAGAAAGCTGAACATTAATATTCCTCTTTGGTCCATGACAAAAATGACAGAATTTGGCCCTGACTAAAAACACTGTAAGGACACTGTTACATTTTCAGATATAAACCAAAACTCAGCAGAATTTCATAGTTTGACATCATGGCTTAAGGACCAAAGGTTACAGATCAGCTTCGGTCTTACAAGCTAAATAATACATTTTCCATATGTGCACATTCCTTCTTTTAAGGAAAAATAAAAAATTTCATCAGATACCTTTAAGTGTCATAATAATTTCCTATGCTAAAATCATTCCTTAAGTACTAGAGCCATTAGGTCTGTTTAAAGTGTTTTTTGTCAGTGTTGGCAACAAATATTGAATCTTGAGTACAGGTATATATTTATATATATGAGTCACACTGGTAAGTGTTTAAATAAGCAACTTTTCTATACAAAAATTATTTACTAAAACACATGCAATATTTTCATTTTGTTTTGGAAAACAACTAAGTATAGTAACTTGGAATGGTAAAGTCAAAATTCTGGCAGAAAATAGAATATCTACTAGGAATTTGTTTGCATGTGCTACCTCATGTCATGTAAGATGTGTGTTCTGAATTCACTATACATCCTGAATCATGCACAAAAGTTGTCCTTTACACTATACCACTTCATACTTGCATCAGAACTATCTTTCCTTCCTTCCTTCCTTCCTTCCTCCCTCCCTCTCCCCCTCCCTCCCTCCCTCCCTCCCTCCCTCCCTCCCTTCCTCCTTCCTTCCTTTCCTTCCTCCCTCCTTCCCCCCTCCGTCCCTCCCTCCTTCCTTCCTTCCTTCTTTTCAACTTCCTAACTTACTTCCTTCCTTGCTTCCTCCCTCTCTCCCTCCATCCCTCCTTTTCTTCCTTCTAACTTTCTAACTTCCTTCCTGCTTCCCTCCCTCCCTTGTTCCCTTCCTCCCTTTTCTCCTTCCTCCCTTCTTTCCTTCCTCCCTTCCTCAGAGGAGATTTTACTTCAATCAAGTAACTTCACCTAACATGGTAGTAAAACATTTTTAATATGCAGCTACTGTAAACCTCTGATTAAGCTCAGAAGAAAAGGACTTGAAGGAAGGAACAGAGAGGGAACATAAAACTGCTAGACAGAGCTGTGGTTAATTTATGAGTAAGAAGTAAACCTGATAAATAAGGGGATGCATGAATTTAAACAAAGTTCCAAACCTGAAAACTAATGGGTTGACATTTTGGCAATGGCAACACAAAGAAGAAATATGATGTAAAAAATACACTTTGATGAACAGACTGTTTGATGCATCTTCACTGCACCAGATAGGATGAAGACCATTAGAAAGGAGTCTGGAATGAAGAGAAATCAATTTCTTGTGATGAATGCACAGATATGGGTTGTTTGCTTTGATTGAATGGAGTGCTGTATCTTGAAAATATTTTTTGATTAGAACCTGAGTGATGATAGCGCTATATCAAACAGAAGAAAGCTTCATTACTTTTGAGGAAGTCAGCAAAGACTATTAGACATTCTTTCAAACAAAGAATGACTTTCTGATGGATTTCCCACAAGTTTTTTCAAGGCCTCTCATACAAATTCGTAATCAACAGACAAGTTTTCCATAAATTATGATCAACTGAATCACTGCCTTTTTGCTATATATAGGTACAATAAAACATAATGTTGGAATCTGGAATATTTTTGCTTGGTGAGTTATCACAAACTTGATAAAAATTCTCATGCAAAAAAATTAAATTCTGCTATTTGATCCACATTTAAAACCTAAGTTGAGTTCATATAGGTAGAAGTTCAAGAGCTGTAGATAGAAACACACACATACATGCTGCTGTTTTTATCCTTATCATCAATAGTAATTTCTGCTTTGTCTGTTTCCGTGTTTGTCTGTTCCAGTGGAGATGAACCATTAAAAAGCTGCTGGACTTTCACAGAGAAAATTGAGCAAATAAAGTGAATTAAATCCTTAGAAAACAACACTGTATTTACTGGAACTTTGATTAATCTCAGTCATTCTTTGCTGTTTTGAAAGCCAAAGAGGAAAAATATTGTTTAACTTTTATTAGTGTTACATGATCTTTCAAAACCAATAGGTAGTTTTCATATAACTCTTATTAAAAAGTGACTGATGTCATGTTCAGTTATAAAGGTTGTCTTCTAGGCACAAAAATATTAAATAGATTTAGTTTTTTAAAGATAACAAAAAAGTCAAAATCCACCTCTGTAGTATATTTGCAACTCAAGGAGAAAAAGTTCTTTCTCTTACAGAGAAAGCTTTGAGAAAACTCACAAAGTTTTGCTTATTAACAATAACTCAGATACTGTACAGACACAATAAGTAGTTTCCAAAGTTGTAGATATCTCTAGTTTTGGAATACCTTTATAGTAAATATTTTTATTAAAATATCTCTTTAATAAACTAATCCAATCATTATAAAGCTTTTCCTTTATCTTTCTGAAGGCCAAAAGTCTTTAGATTCCCGGGATAAAATATTATTCTGTCATTATAACGCAATGATTCTATTATAGATATTATTGATAGAGACATGGGAAATAGTGAAATTAATTGAAACTAGTGAATTGAAACTATTTACTCAAGATGAGGAGTTTTAATCATTCTATTTATATAACAATGTCAGGTCTCATTTTACTTTTCACTTTACTCAAGTATACTAGAGAAGTACCAACATGCCAATCAGTACGCATGTAGCAGTTATTTCATGCAGTTCAGACTATTTTACTCATTTCCTATTCTTTTTCTTTCCTCAGAAATTACTCAGGGTGTAGAAATTATACTGTGCTACTCCATCGGGGTATCTCTGAAGTTAATCCAAAGCCATGTCATCATAAATTAGAGCAGAAGATGCTTCACGCTGCTCTCATAGATGTTTTAAAAGGTCAAAATTATCCATTCACTTGTAAGAAATGTGGTCATTCTAATTTATGCCAATAATGGCCTTTTTATTACCATATTCCCAGTCTTGTGCCATACAATAAGATTCTCATAAATGTCAATTTATTAAGTAATAATTTATGCCCATATACTGCTTCAGCTGTTGACCTTCAGTCTTACACTCAACATATTACATCTGAATTACTGTACAGTATGCTGAGCTTAGTAGTGATTCATTCCTCAGCCATAGTAGTATAGGTAAGGACCTAGATAATATCACCACAGTAAATAACTTATCTGAAGGTAAAATAACTTCACTGTTATAGTGAATCCTTATTATTTCCTTATAAAATTTTATGCATATAGAGAAGAATTGTCTTAGCAGTGAATGGAAATGTAAAGTAAATTAAAATATTTTTTTAAAAAGCTCACATCTGGGAACTGAGTGCTGCTCTCACACAGTAAACGTCTTCCATCTTTATAGCTTTATATGCATTAACAGCAAAATCATTTTCTTTTTTTAAAAAAAAACTAGCATTTTCATTTTAGATGCAATGTCATTCTCACAAAATATTAGCATTTCCATAAGAGCTACAGATATTTTTATAACATTACTGGATTTTTAAAACCATCACGAGCATCTCTATAGACATTCCTTCAGTACTGATTCTGGAAAACTGCATTTCTTGCTATTTTATGTTGAATTATTTTGTTTTTATACATGAAGTTTCCTGAAATAAGTGATCCTCTTTAATTTATTAACTGTGTCTCCAAATACGTTTTCCTTAATACCTAGATTTTTTTTGTCTCATATATTGAGGTATAAATCAGATTAATTGTGGATACAGTGCTTCAGGCACTACAGAATACAAGATACCTATGTCTGTTGCTTTACTGTGTGAGTTTTAGGAAACTCTCCCACAGCCTATATTCCCTCTTTCTACCTCCCCAGTGAAGTTAGCAACAGAGCTCTGAGTGTGCCAACAGGCTCTGAAGCTGCACCCCTACCTTGGATATAGCCACATGTGCTTCAAGCTACATCTAACATGGTGTAGCTGTGGGACCTTATGTTTGACTGCTGGACACGAGATGTGAGAAGAAAAGGCTTGACCCCATCTTATTGGAGAAGGAAGCTAAGTACTCAGCCTTGCTTTTGGACTGTGTTAAACTGCAACTGTGCATCTCATTGCCCCAGAGCCTGCCTTGATGCTGATGCCTTGCCTGGATATCACCAGCCCGTGGCCACTCCTGGTCTCACTTAGCTGGGCTTGTTGGTGCACCATGACACTATGATCAGTGGGGATGGGGGAGAGGGGAGGGGAGAGCAGGGGCCCACTGGCTCATTGGCATGGTGTAGCCATTTACATGCATTAAACCCATGTTAGCATAGCTGTTATCATAAGCCTGGGAACTCTAACCAACTTTTTTTTTTTTTTTTAC
>NDXB01006497.1:51664-65073 GCA_002631895.1 Agapornis roseicollis | reverse complement strand
CCTGTTTTCCCCCCCCACAAAAATTTTTTTTTTTTTTTTTTTTTTTTTTTGTCACATAAGACATGCAGTATATTTTGATAAGTTCATCTGTCTTTTTGTGCTGGAATTCATTTGGTTGGGCAGGGGCAAGCACTCCTTTCCTTTGCTTCTTGTTGCTGTCTCAGTTCTACTTTGTTGAATTCAAGATGAAGTAACTGGTAGAAAAATACCACACTTAAAGCATACAACAGAACAAAAGTTGGTTTGAGTTACTGACTGGGCTGAATTCCTTCCTGAATGGGATTGGAGTTTGGTGGAGATTGTGTGATTTCTAGTGAGCTCTTGGAAAAAGTAGTGGGCACCTTGGTATTGGAGGGAGATGGACATGCTGGAGAGAGTCCAGCAAAGGCCAGCCAAGATGATGAAGGGACTGGAGCATCTGGGACTGGGAGGGGATTCTGCCCCTCTACTGTGGTCTGAGGAGACTCTCCCCTACAATCCTGTGTCCAGCCCTGCGGCAACAACACAAGAGGGATGTGGAGCTGTGCGAGCGTGCCAATAGGAGGACACAAAAATGCTGTGAGGGCTGGAGCAGCTCTGCTCTGGAGCCAGGCTGAGAGAGCTGGGCTGGTTCAGCCTGGAGAGGAGAAGGCTCCAGGGAGAACTTAGAGCAGTTCCCACTGCCTAAAAGGGCTACAGGAAAGCTGGAGAGGGGCTTTGGACAAGGGCCTGTAGGGACAGGACAGTGGGGAATGGCTTTAACCTGACAGAGGGGAGACTGAGATGAGATCTTAGGCAGAAGTTCTTCCCTGTAAGGGTGCTGAGGCCCTGGCACAGGTTGCTAAGAGAAGCTGTGATTGCCCCATCCTTGGCAGTGTTCAAGTCCAGGTTGGACAAGGCTTGGAGCAACCTGGTCTAGTGGAAGGTGTCCCTGCCTGTGAGAGTGAGTTGAAACTGGATGAGCCTTACGGTCCCTTCCAACTCAAACCACTCTTGTTATTCTATGATCTATCCAAGTAGGGGAAAGGCTGAGAGAGCTGTGGCTGTTCAGTTGAGAAGGCTTAGAGGAATCTGATCAGTATGTGTAGATACCTGAACAAAGGGTGCAAAACAAACAGAGCCAGGCTCTCCTCAGTGGTGTGCAGTGCCAGGATGAGAGGCCATGGGCAAAAACTGAAACACAGGAGGCTTCCTCTGAACATCAGGATACACTTTAACTTTGAGGGTGACTGAGCATTGGTATACACGTTGCCCACAGGAGTCATGAAGTCTCCTTGAAGGTTTTCAGAAGTCATCTGACATGGTCCTGGGCAACCAGCTGTGGGTGGCCTTGCTTGGGCAGAGGAGTTGGACCAGATGATGATGCTTCCATCCTCAGCCAGTGTGTGATTTGTTGAAGATAGCACACTATGCTAGAGGTGTATCAGAGATACGAATCTGAGATGTGGGCTTTGCACCCTCAAATCTCAAGATGAATCCTTCCTTTGAGGCAGGTGCAGGGAGGTCTGATGCTCCTGCAGGAAGAACTTTTTGGGTAGAGTTGTTTTCAGTTTTTCTCTAATTTTGTACACCCCCCCCCATTTGTTTGCTGGTCAGCTGGAAATGAGGCATATGCCTTCTGAGAAGCATTCTCAAGTTTGTGACCCTGCGTTCAGCAACTAGTCCTGATGCTTTGTAACAGGTTAGGAGGTTTCCAGTCTTTGAGCATCCCTTGAGACTTGTTTGTAACATTTTAATTCCATAAGTGGGGTATCAATCAGGATATCGGTGGGGAGTTTCTGAGAGCTGAGTGTTTGATCTGGCTTCTTTTTTTGAAATTATAACTGTTTATCAGTCAGACCATGTGTGATGCTGGGGGCATCCTGGTGAAGACTTGTTCTTTACTGCCTGATGTGATCAGTCACTGGTGAAGACATTAGGAGTCATTTCTAGTCTGTAAGTATTAGTTAATTGCCCAGTTTTCTATTAGCTGGATTGTTCTAAATTTGATTTATAATCTGTGGATGTTGCCCTTGCCAGTCAAGAGCTGGGAGGACAAGCAGAGGTGTGAAAGCAACTGTTGGTGTTGAGCAGGAGCTGTTGCTTAGGAATGAGAAAAGTTCCCCCATACGACAGTGACTAAGACACTGAAATAGTTAAAAAGATTTCACAAAATCTCTCCTTTTAATTGCTGTCCTAAATGTTTAGTGTGTGTTTACACAAAAGTAGTGCAGTGGCTCATGCTTACTGTTTTCCTTTATTAGAGGGGGTGGCTTTCCAGTTTCATCATTTTTCAACCAGACAGTGCTGTTGCTTTTGACTGTAATGAGAGCATAACAGTCAGGAAGAGGCTGGGTCTTCTGCTTAATGAATACAGATTTGTTCGTTTGAAATTTAATTTCTTTTTAATGACCAGGAGTGTGCAGAATAGTAGAAAGGATGTTCTAGAAATCGGCCCTCGCTCCATCCTCTGTTCTATCCCCAAGGCTGTCCTATACCTGGGTCTCTGGGCATATGAAGCCAAGCACAGGACATGGTTAAGTGTCATTACCGTACTTGAATTCTTTGCCTGATGTCCTGGACCTGGATTTTTCTTTTTCTTTTTTTTTTTTTTTTTTTTCCAAAAAAAAAAATTTTTTTTTAATTTTTTGTTTTTTTTTTAACAGTTAATTTACCTGGTTTTTTTTTTTTTTTTTTTTTTGTCCCAAACAAAACAATGATCTATAAACATTTGGAGATCTTTATAGAAGTGAAGTTACCTGGTCTTTCTTTCTTCATTTTTAGTGCAACTTTGTCTTCCAAAGATAGGCTTTTGGGGTGAAAAGCTGTGTTTTCTAATGTGCCATTGAATGATCCCTCGGTGAGCAGCCTACCCCAGCAGTGAGCAATGTCAGTGGGAAGAAACAGGAAAGGAAGGGAATTAAGTTACACTATGCTTAGAGAACAGCACAAGGAGTCTTCTTTCTCTTTGGCTTTCAGATGTATGGTACAAGACTTGAGATGTATGAGAAGATTATAGGTAGGAGACTCTCCTGAGAGTCCACAACTGGTTCATTTATCTACCAACTTCTGTTTGAGCTGTAGTGGAATAATGGTCGTACTCAGAGAGGAGAGATCATGTGGTTAGAGGAGACAGAGTGATGGAATTACAAGGAAGTACAAGGGAGTAGCAGACTCGTTGCTGGGCAGACCCAACAAAAGCTGCTGCAACATTTTACTGTCTTTTTACAAAAAAATAAAACCTCAGCCAGGAAAACTGTTAAGTGCCAGTGGTGCCACTGATAAACACAGCATTCAAGATGAGCGCTCCCCAGTGAATGCTAAGGAGAGGAGTCCCATGGGCCACAAATGAGTCTCTTATGCAGCTTCTTACAGGAACAGAACAGATAGACGTAAGAGAGAGGTGAGGCAGGTGTCAGCAGAGGAACCGAGAGCAGATGGAGGCAGGAACAATGATCTGTTTGAAAGTCTGAATGCTTTGTGCACTGGTGAAAGCATATCCTTGAAGATCTTGAACATTTCATGATACTTAATGCTAACCTGACAATCTCATTTCAGGGTTGTGTAAACCCAAGGTTTACCTGGAAAGAGATGAATGTCCTTTTTTCTTGATGTTCCCTGACATAAAGCCCCTGGAGCTGTATATGTCTCTTCTTAAGGAATGAGGTCATTGTGTAATACTGCTGCAGATATTAGAAATATTCTTAAGACAGTCAGCCCCTATGTGGTGCCAGTTAGCTTGACAGCAGGGTTCCAGTGCCCTGCCTCTGGGCATTTGAATTTGTCACTTTTAGCAGAATTGCAGTAGCTTTGTCTTTCCTTAAAGATGTTGTTCTCCCTTCACCATTTCTCTCTTCACCTTTTCAATCCTCTCCTTTTCATATGTTAATTAGATAGTCCCTGCTTTTGTTTTCCTTACAGTTTCTTCCATTGCTTAACTATGATCTTCCATTGTCTCCGTATTTTTCTATTTAATCAGATCCATCAGGAGCATGGTATAAGAACTGTTTTCTTGGCTACCAAATTCTGGATGTTCTTGTTGAAGCTAAGTATTGAACTCTGGAGACGTCCCACAAAAACTTGTTTGACATCATACATAGTCTTAATTCCCTGTTCTGGAATATGCCCTGAATGTCTTCTGGCTGCTGATAAAATGCTTTCGACAAGTTCTGAGCAGAGTCATGGCAGTAAAAAACATGATGTGATGTGGCTAGAAGTGGGGTGAGGGTCAATTAGGAGGGAAAGAGAGAGAAATAGATGAAAGGAGGGAGACTATTACCTGAAGGGGGCTGACAAATCTGGAGAGGCACTTTTTACAAGGACAGGTAGTGCCAGGATAAATGGGAATGGCTTTAAACTTTCATTTGACTTAGTTATGTAACAGAGTGCAAAACATACAAATGCCTTAATTTAAAGGCAATGTAATAACTTTATTTATAGAATCACAGAGTAGGTTTCACTGGGGCAAGGTCCAAGCTACCATCATGTTAATGAAACCATGTTGGCTATTTGTTAGGTAAAATATTCATGGACTTTTTTTCTGGTAATTACATTTTCAATCTGTGCTGTATTAAATAGTAAATATTTCATGGAATCACAGAGTATTTTGAGTTGGAAGGGACCTTAAAGCTCATCCAGTTCCAGCCCCCTGCCATGGGCAGGGACACCTTCCACTAGACCAGGTTGCTCCAAGCCTCGTCCACCTTGCCTTGAACACTGCCAGGGATGGGGCAGCCACAGCTCCTCTGGGCAGCCTGTGCCAGGGCCTCAGCACCCTCACAGGGAAGAACTGCCTAAAATCTCACCTCAGTCTCCCCTCTGTCAGGTTAAAGCCTTTCCCCATCGTCCTGTCCCTACACATCCTTGCTTAAAACCCCCCCTCAGGTTTCTTGTAGCCCTTTTAGGCAGTGGGAACTGCTCTAAGGTCTCCCTGGAGCCTTCTCTTCTCTAGGCTGAACCGGCCCAGCTCTCTCAGCCTGGCTCCAGAGCAGAGCTGCTTCAGCCCTCACAGCATTTTTGGGTCCTCCTCTGCACTCGCTCCAACAGCTCCACATCCCTCTTGTGTTGTTGCCACAGAGCTGGATGCAGGACTGCAGGGGGTCTCCCCAGAGCACAGTAGAGGGTCAAAATCTCCTCCCTTGACCTCCTGGCCTTGCAGATGCAGAGCATTGTGGAGCTGTGTCTGGTGATAGCCTGATACTAGCTGGGCGTTGTCTTTGGCCACAGCTCTGTCAGCCATCCTAGGCAGTGCCTGCCTTTGTCTCAGCATCTCTTTTCTGGCATGCTAAATGTAAATGGAAACTATACACTTCATTTCCGTTTCTTCTATTTGGAACTATAGCAGTGTAATTTAGAATAGAGCTGTTCTTGACACACTGTTTCTCAGGTGCTCATGGGTCCTGTTGCAAGGCTGTTCCCTAACAGTAATGCGAGGTTTTGAATGTTCATTTCTGTCTGTCTGGCTAGTAAGACCTAGTTATAGCCTAAATCAAATCAGTGTTACAGTAAAACTCTGTAAAGCCAAAGTGAGTCTTGAAAACATTCCTTCATAGTAACAAGGGAATGAACAGGCACAAGCGAAGAAAAGCTGCCTTTTAGAAAATCAAATTTTTGGGGCAGATGTCGTAAACATTTAGGCTTTTCCCTGAATCTTTCTCCAAATACAAAACCTTGCAGAAGAGGAGTCTGGGGAGGGAAGTTACTTCTAGATACAGCAGCTTGTGAAGAGCAGGGTCAGAGCTGAGAGTTACTGAAACACAGCAATGGTTTGTAGCATGTTAAGGATGTATCCTAGCAGGGAGAAAATCTTTTGTCTTTTTAATTTTAATATTTTTCCCCCTACAGGTATAGCCTTTACAGACCTCCCTGTAAGTACATCTCTTTTCAGTATTTTAACTACAGATGCAAGCAGAATGGAGGGGAAAGAGTGTGTGTCTGTGTGATAGTGTTTGATGCCTTGTTAAAGAAATGGTAAAGCATTACTGAATGATATGAATGCTTCTTTTTCTGTAACTTTGTAATCCTGTGTCTAGGTTTGTGGACTATTCATATGCCTTCTCTCATGCTTCATCACCTTTAGAGGGTGAGGTATCCTATAGACGTGGTCAGGGATCCTTTTGGAATTAAAGCTAGGACTCAAACCTCATAACAGGTCAATGTCTTCCCAATGCAGATTCAACTGTGGGCAGTGTATGTGCATAGCCATTGAGTAGTCTCTCGTATGTCCCATCAGCAGGCTGGCTGTAGCATGCATGCTTGTCACACAGGTATTTTGACAAGTATTCTCCCACGATGAGCAACCAGCTCATGGAATCACTGGAGGAATGTATTTGGCATCCATTTGGGGCTGATAGTTACTCCTCTGACTCACCAGCTAATATCAAGCTACACTTAAGTGCTGTGACAGCAGCTGAGTTACATCACACAATATCATCTAGTCAGAATGCACAAAAGCATGATTTTCACAATGGATCATGAGCAAAACCATGGTTGCTCTTTTTCAGGCTCAAGTGTGCCTGAACAAGGAGCAGATGTTTAGGAAGAGAAGATAAAACAAGGTCAGGCATACACCAATACATGCACTGCACCCACTTCCCTCGCACAAAGAACTTCCTTTCCTGGAGGTTGCGCTCCTGTCTTTGTAATTCATAATCCCAAGTGAATTTCCTCTGAGGAATTCCTTAGTTTCCTTAGGCTTCAGAAGTGCTTATTTGCTTGGCTGACTTCTGCACTTGTGGAAGAAAGCTTGTTCTCTACTTGGCACCTCCTGCCAAAAAAATGTATGTCATGAGAAATAAAGCCTAGCATTCCCTGTTCACCTTCACAATGAGATTTCCCACTTTACTTATTTCTTCCATATCCCAGCCAAGAGATGTTCTAGTTATTTAGTTTGCCTTTTCACATCAACTGTCAGTACAGCTTGGTGCCCAGGCTCACTGAGCCCAGGGCCTCCCCCACAGTGCTCTTTCTTGATCTCACCAGATCATCCTTACAGGGGTCTCATGCTTCTCTGTGTGTCCTGTGCAGAGGAGATGTTGATTTAGTGCTAAACTGGAAGAAAACTTGATCAGATCGTTTTGTAGATCAGCTATCCAAATGCCTTGTGACAGGGTCTCTAATGGTTGAAGAGTATCTCTCTGCCTTTTACCAGCCTGTTTCCTGAGCTGTTTTCCATGGAAATCTCCTTCTGGCTTTTACAGCAGCAGCTCATCCACAAGTGTTACTCTTGGCCAGGAAGGAGAACAGTAGCCCTATAGGCCTCCTGCTATTGAGAATTATCCTCTCTGAGATAATTTCTCTTTAAAAAGAAGGTTAGAGACACTTGAGTGGGTCATTTCACCTCCTGACTGTGGACGTGAGGAAGAGCAGCAGACTTCTGCCCCAGTGTGGGTTTTGGACATTCCTCTTCATGTGCTAAATGACCCAGCTGCTGTGTTAGCTGCACATGACTTCTTTGAGTCCTGTTACTCTTTTCCAATATCATTCCTTTGAATTCCTGCCTTCTTTCTTCACCCTTGCAGGCACCTCTCTATTCCATGTCCTTTTCTGGCTCTTTTTGCTCCCTTGGTGCTGCATGGCTTCTTTGTTGTTCTTCCAACCAGTTCAGGTTGCTGCCCTTTTCTGAAGAATGGAATACCAAACCCAAGATAGTCTTTTGGTTTAAATACAGTGACTATTGTCAGAGACTGTAGAAGTCTTGAGGTAGTAGGCAATTGGAAGCTGGTGTAACTTGCAAGTGGTATTTTTCACCCAGACTTGAACACAATGTACATGTGTAAGGCAAAGAAGAGAAAACATCGTTTTATGAAAGGTGTGCAATGTAATCTGTGTTCTTCACCTGCTAAAGCCACAGTCTAAAAATTGAACTGGAAGCAGGAATGGAAGCAGCAGCCCCACCTGAGTGACTTTGAGGTTCTCTGCTTTGAGCAGCTTGACATACAGTTTTGCCTCTGGCTCTGTTCCATAGCTAATTCCTGAAATCCCCCAGGAAGGAGCTGCAGGAGGAAGGTTTTTTCTTATATTCCAGCTAGTGTGATGAAGCTGACTGGTAGCACAGATCAGTGAGAAGCTTGGCTAGTAGACCCCATCAGTTTTACACGTTTTAAGTTTAAATAACTTTTAGGGTTGTCATGTCCATGAGATTACACAAAGAATTAATTTGACCCTTCAAAACATTATACCAGTGTATAAATTGTTTCCTTGAACTGCTTATTGCAAAATTCCTCTTTTCGAGGCAAATGATGAAGACAGTATTTTGCAGTATTCACAATATTAGGAAGTTGGAATGGATACGTTCAGCTGAAACCACATTTTGTTGTGATAAGTCACACATGGTGAAATGTATTTGCTTCAGCTTTTTTCAATTCCCTCTAAAGAGTCTTTGCATTTCTGTGAAGATACTGCATGGCATTAGCATCGGCTGAAATTAATGGAAAAATAACTGCTTGCAAATAGAAGGGAATATCCCACAGAGGGATATCACAGAGGACCCAATCCTGGGGTCCAACTGTCTTACTTACACAAGCCTATATAAGGTTCATCCTGCCTGGCTGTTTGCTGAAATGTGGAGAAGCGGGATATGAAAGAGTCCAGGGTGGGATTGCAGGGATGCAAAGGACAAGGGGGTTAAAAACAAGTCAAAATGTACTAGGAAGCTGTGAGCAGCTAACCAATGGCAGAGGTAAGAGGTGGTCCAGGTGTTACAGGGAAGGTCTGAAGAGCTCTCAGGAGAAGCATCTGCCTGATCAGTGGTCAGTGGGCTCTGGGGTGATGTCTCCCTGCATCTGGCAGGTTGGTGAAGATATGTGTAGGTTCCAACATCTGCTAACCAGAGAGGACATGTCTCACATGTGAAAAACGGAATTTTAACTTGGAGGTGATTTGAGAACAGTTCGGGGTGGGCACCTTCCCCTCAAAAATGAACACACCCCACAGTGGCTGAAAAATATGTGATATGTTGTAACTTGGGATTTTTACTTCTAACTTCTGGGTATTATGGGTGTTTGATTCCCGGCTTAGAATGTCCTTGGTTTCATAATACTAAAAAGCTAAGTTATAAAGAAGTTGACATTATGGACTGCAGAAAAGATCTGATCCCTCATTACAGATATTTCCTTGTCAGCAAAGTTTGAAAGAGGAGTGACTGACTTTAAACACGGTATTTTCCTCTGATAGCCCTTCCTGTGCCATGCGGTTATTTTCTGCACACACCTCTAACCCAGCCACTTCCTTGGTGTAAGAATAGGAAAGGAGGAGGTGTGCTGAGTCGGCAATGATGTGGTCATCTTAATTTCCAGCCTCTATTAATAGATTCATGTTTTTTCCTTTTTTTTTTTTGAGATTCAGTCATTTCAAAGGTAGAGGAGGTTGGTCAGGACCTTATCCAGTTGAGTTTTGAAAATCTCAGAGGACAGAAGTGCTTCAGTCTCTTTGGAAACTGTTCCAGTCCTTAATCATCTTTACAAGGAAGAATTTCTTTCTTATGTCCCATCAAAATTTCCCTGGCTGCAGCTTGTCCCCATTGTCCTTTCACTGAACACCCTTGAGAAGAATCTGTCTCCATCTTTTTTATCACATCCCTTTTGGAGTGCAAGACTTGCAGTTAGATTTTCCCTTTTGTCTTCTCCAGAGTAATTCCCTCAGTCTCTTCTTATGTGCTGTGCACTCCAACCATCTTACCCTCATAGCAGAACCCTGCTGGGCCCCGTTTGTGCATTTTTCTTGTCCTGGAGATGTGGATATGGAGGTGGAGAACCAGGTATGATACTGCAGATGTAGCCCTGCCAGCGAAAGCAGAGAGAAGTAATTGCTTCCCAAAACATGCTGGCTCCATTTTTGCCAACGGGGTTAGGATTCTGCTGAGTTCTGCTTTATTAATACATTAGTATAAACTAAAATCCACAGAAAGGTTTCATGGGGCAGTCAGTGACATTGCCAGTGTCTCAGGTCTCTGCAATAGTGAAAAACGAGTTGAATAAATGTTCCAGATAACTGCAGGGAAACCCATGCCCCTTACTATGGAGGAGAAGGGAACTTAGGTTTTTTTTTAAGATGACCACTTATCCCGCAGTAGTAGATCTCGCTGATTTGACCTAGAGGAAGAGGTCTGCCCTTCTGCTGATCTAATGTCTGACATGGGTTTCACCATGAACAAGAAGATGGTACCTTCCAGGCTCTAATTCCACTGCAGACATCCAAGTGCCTTGCCCATAGTCTGTTTTCTGGCTGGGTCGATATCCAGCGCGTCAGAGCAAAGTGAGAAAACCCAACATCAGTGAGTGAGCGGCTTGTGAGAATTTTTTCCCTGAATCCTGCAAGCTATAGCAGATGCTCTGAAGCAGAGGATTGGTGAAGTTTGAGTTGCAAACAAAAAAGTAATCTGTGCTGCAGAAAAGTAACATGACAGTGAATGGAACATGCTCTTAGAAAATGTGGTCCAGAGTATGAGAACCAGTCTCCCTACACCTTTTCTGATGCCATTTCTCTTTTCCCCATGTTTAAGTGGCTCAGGGATTCAATTTGTATCCAGAAACTTATTCTTAAAAGAGCTTGAATTCAGAGAACGTCTGGATAGACTTTGACTACCTTCTCTCAATTAGGTCATATTTGGAAGCAGAATTACTGGCTGAATTTTAGAGGTCTGTTCACAGCAGTAATTTTTTCTCCATATTCTGATGATGAGTGAAAGCTTCCATTTGGATCCATAGGCTTGTTCTTAAAATGAAATTCATCTATCAGCAATGGAATTTCTTGCGTGAATGGCTTGCTGGCTTGGGGCCATCAAAGACTTAACCTCAGAGCTCCATTACCAGCTATTCCCTTGTCATCAGAGATTTAAAATAGTCAGAAAACAGCTGCCAAGAAATAAGAGAAATCTGTCAAAAAAAAAGAAGAACAGAAATCTGTTGACTGACATAATGCACCTTCCATTTTTATTCTTCTTGGTATTAATATTATTATTATTATTATTATTATTATTATCTTGGCTCATGAATTTTGGTAGAAATTGCATAGAAAACTAAGCCAGGAAGTGGACAGGCCATGGGCAGCAGCCATGGTGTCAGTCACTGACTGGTGGGAGATTGAACCCATGGCTCTATAGTTTTATGCAATAGTTTTCAATAACTGCACAGTAAGTTGTGTGGTTCCTTGAGGGGTCCCTAAAGGGCGGTTGCCCCTCCCCATTCCAGCACATTGTTCAATGTAAAGAGCAGCATTTCTGTCTTACCAAACCATGTAACTGGAACTGAAGGCTGGGTTTGACAGAGGTTTTTTTTTTTCTTCCTTCCCAGTCAAATCTCTACCCTACAGTGGGTCTCCAGACTCCAGGAGAGATAGTCGATGCCAACTTTGGGCAGCAGCCATTTGTGTTCGACATTGAGGACTACATGAGGGAGTGGCAAGCGAAGATTCAGAGCACCATTAAGCGGTTTCCCATAGGAGACAGACTAGGCGAGTGGCAAGCCATGCTGCAGAAGTAAGTCACTGTTTTGGTGTTCAGCTTTCTCCATTCTGTTAGGCTGTAAATACTTTATAATGCTAATTTATGCATTCTTATGGCAAAAATTGCCAGGCAGTGCATTTTGCTGAAGTTGTTTTACCCTCTGTTTTGTTGTTTGATAGTCTTTCCTATGTAGATTGCTGCTGTTTCAAACGTAACAGATACAGGAGAAGTTTTCAGCCAAAGACTGCATAAAAGCTTGTAGGAATGGGAGAAGATACACTTTGAGGTGATCACAGGGGGAAAGGGGTGGAAAGGACACCATAAAAACTTTTAACATAGGAGAAAAGCCAGTATGTAAGTCAGCTGAATTGAGAAACGAAAGAGCAAGAAATAGCCTAAACCAGAGGCAACTTGGCTGAAGACACAGTTACGGCACTTTGTAAATGTATGAATATTGAATGCATTTCCAATGGCAAAAAGGAGTGAGTGGAACTTGGTGAGAGCAATTAACAAGAGTTGTCAGAGGTCAAGAATATCTTCTGAGGAAAGACCCAACTGACTAAAGCTCCGCAGCTTGGAAACAGGTAATTGAGGAAGGTGGACTGTAGTTGTCTGTTGTCAGTCATTCACACTGTGAAGGGCATGACTAGAAAGTGATTTTTCACTGTTTCTCAAACCTCAAGAATTAGAGAAAAAACATCTTTTCACTTAAAAACATTTTGTTTTGTTCACTGAAACTGTGGGACTTGCTGCTGCAAGAAACAGTAGGAGTTTAAGTATAAGTAGATTTTTAGATACACAATATCTAAGTATTCACAGTAATTCATGGAGACCAGTTCCGTGGTGGTATTTTAAACCCCCAAGTCTGTGGCTGTCTCTGATAACAGAGAACTCTATGTTTCACCTTTTTATTACATTCTTTCCCTAAACAGCTGATATTGGTAACTGTCATCCAGGATACTTAGATGCAGTGATGATAGCATTCCTGTGATCATTCTTGTTTTCTGTTAGTCTTGTATTTAGTTATTTGCAGATAATTCAGGGCAGCCACCAAAACCTTTGAAAAACAACTAGCAGAAGCTATTGAAAATAATATCTTTCTTTACGAAAGTAAGGAGCAGAAGGCCTGCCAGAGATTTTTGTAGGGCCTATAGGAAGACTGCAGTATAAAAAGAGACCTTGTGGAGGATAAGACCATATGCAGTTGAATTCTTTGCCTGTGTGTCCAGAAATCAGGTAGGTTGTCATACTGGAATGCTTCTTTGTGAGGGACTTGGCAGAGCCTGTGTCTGGCATTAAAGTGTCAAAGAAGCACTGGAAGAAATAGGTGAGTGAAGAAAGTCTGTGGGATCAGATATTTGCCTAGAGTCCTAAAGAGACTTCAGGAGAAAACAGGTGTACTTGTGGCTGTGGAGCAGAGTTTCTCTCCAAACTGCCTAGGGTCAAGAGAAGGGGAGGATGTTGTATATGATGTCATATTTCACGAAGGGTTTCAGAAGAGAGTCAGACACAAATGGGCTGAGATAACCTTGATGTCTGGCTTAGACAAACATGTAAAAGCACTACTGAAGTGTAGATGTGTTGGGCACATGGAGAAATAGGATGTGGGTTTTGCAAAGAGGTGCCTGCAGACACATTGATATGGTTGATGGGCTGCTGTCTTCATCTCAGAAGTCCAAAAGGCTTTTGAGAAGTTCCCTTGCTGCAAACTAAGGGGGGACTATGCAGCCAGAGGCTAATGTCCAATATTGATTATGAGTTGTTTAAGGGACAAAACAGGGAATGGTTGGGCAAGGGATTGCTACTTTGGGATGATGAGACTGTAAAGAGACTTGGATGCATGCCAGTAGTGTCTGTGGTGTTGAGGATGTTAGGAGATGGATGGGAAGAAGGGACTCTCCAGAAAGGAATTAGATCTTTGGGTTATGATGAATCATTACACAGAAATGTCGGCTCCCTTTCTTTTTCTTTTTCTTTTTATTTTTTTTTTTTTTTTTTAATGAAATGC
>NDXB01006497.1:33868-51654 GCA_002631895.1 Agapornis roseicollis | reverse complement strand
AAACAGGCAACTAAACAAAGGGAGGTGAAAATTAGGACAATGCATGTTAAAATTCACAAGGAAATAAATATTTTCAATATCTTTCATACTTAGAGCTGTCAGTTTGGGCTCCATTTTTTTTTTTTTTTTTTTTTTTTTTTTTTTTTTTTTTTTTTTTTATGAAATGCAGGGGAAAATAAGTAATGCAAGGATTTGTCATGGGGAATACAGAGGCCAAAAGATAATTCTGTCACTGTGTGAATATGTAGTGTACCATTAATATGATGTTTTGGTTCTTTCTCTCCAAAAGTATGTAATAGGAGTGAGAAAAGCATGAAAAAAATACCCAAAGTAGGATCTGACTTTGCACATGGGGTGGGTGGGTATGGATGGATGTAAGGGAGGGAACAAATATGCAGCATCAAAGGATACGATTGTGAGGGGTAAATCAGAAGTGTGAAATAAATGTGTTGAATAGCCTTTAGAAGGTGATGAAGGAACAATTGTACTGCAAGAATTAAAGTACATCATGTGACCTTTCATAGCAAGGTGACCTGCTTAGTGGATGAGGGAAAGGTTGTAGATGTTGTCTACCTAGACTTTAGTAAAACCTTTGACTCTGTTTGCAGCTGCATTCTCCTGGAGAAACTGGCTGCTCATGTCTTGGATGGTGTATTCTTCACTGGATAAAAAAAACTGGCTGGACAGATGAGCCCGAAGATTGTTGATGACAAGTCACAAGTGGTGTTCCCTAGGGCTCAGTAATGTGGCCAGTTCTGTTTAATGATTTTATCTTTTTTAACCTGGTGTCATTTGCAAACTTACTGAGGAGGCACAAAGGGATCAAGTGCCCCCTCAGTAAGTTTGCAAATGACACCAGGTTGGGTGGGAGTGTTGATCTGCTGCAGAGATCTGGACAGGCTGGGTCAACAGGCTGTAGCCAATGATACGAGGTTCAACAAGGCAAAGTGCCAGTTCCTTCACTTGGGCCACAACAACCCCATGCAACACTCCAGATTTGGGGAAGAGTGGCTGAAAACTGCCTGGTGGAGAAGGCCCTGAGGGTGCTGAGTGAAAGAGCTGAACATGAGCCAAGTTGAGCCCAGGCAGCCAAGAACACCAAGAACATCCTGGCCTCTATCAGCACCAGTGTGTCTAGCAGGGCCAGGGCAGTGGTCATCTGCCTGTACTGGGCATTGGTGAGGCCACACCTTGAATCCTGTGTTTAGTTCTGGGCCCCTCACTACAAGAGAGACATTGAGATACTGGAGTGGGTCCAGAGAAGGGCAACAGAGCTGGTGAAAGGTCTAGGCCACATGTGTGATGGGGAACAGCTGAGGGAACTGGGGGGGTTTAGTCTGAAGAAGAGAAGGCTCAGGGAGGACCTTATCACTCCCTACAACTGCCTGGCAGGATGATGTAGCCAGGATGTGGTTGGTCTCTTCTCCCAAGGAACAAGGGATAGGGCAAGAGGAAATGGCCCCAAGCTGAACCAAAGCAGGTTTAGACTGGATATTAGGAGCAGTTTCTTCCCCAGAGGGTAGTGAGGCATTGGAACAGGCTGCCCAGGGCAGTGGTGGAGTCACCGTCCCTGGAAGTGTTTACAAACCATGCAGAGGAGGCTCTTAGTGGCATGATTTAGTGGTGGCCTTGTCAGTGCTGTGGTAAAGGTTGGACTTGATCTTAAAGGTCTTTTCCAACCTGGTTGATTCTATGATTTTAAGTGAAAATAGCCACATGGCACATTGAGAAAGAATAAAGGAGGGTGGTTTTTTTTTCAAACTCTGCCACAAGATACCATAAAAACAGCGTGGATCCAAAAGTGACCGAAGAAGTCACTTTTCTGGAAAAAAAACTGAAGAAAAATCTACCAAAGCTACAATGGAGTGAGATTCTACCATGAGGATGATCAGGGGCTGGAGCACCTCCCATACGAAGACAGGCTGAGAAAGTTGGGACTGTTTAGCCTGGAGAAGAGAAGACTGAGTGGAGACCTCATAGCAGCCTTCCAGTATCTGAAGGGGGCCTATAGGGATGCTGAGGAGGGACTCTTCATAGGGACTGTAGTGACAGGACAAGGGGTAACAGGTTTAAACTTGAAACAGGGGAAGTTTTGGTTGGATATAAGGAGGAAGTTCTTTCCTGTTAGGGTGGTGAGGCACTAGAATGGGTTGTCCAGGGAGGTTGTGAATGCTCCATCCCTGGCAGTGTTTAAGGCCAGGTTGGACAAAGCCTTGGGTGGCACGGTTTAGTGTGAGGTGTACCTGCCGATGGCAGGGGGGTTGGAACTAGATGATCTTAAGGTTCTTTCCAACCCTAACTATTCTATGATTCTATGATAGGAGCTATCTGACTGATAACTGAGAGATGGAAGGGAAAAGTGTATTTCATATATGTCTTTATTTTTTCCTAGGCATTTGCTTTTGCCAGTTAGGAAGTCCAAGTGTTGGGCCACAGGGTGTTTGGTCTGACCCAGCATGGATGAGATGCAACATCTGGCATTGACTTTAACATTCATTTTCATTCTGATGTACTGAACTGTTGACACAGTAGGGTCATTTTGTTCTTTGCAACATATCTTGTCAGGCTTTGGAAGGACAAGATCTGCTTTTGGAGCGCAGCCAAAAAGAAGGAAGAGTTTAATTGATATTTAAATTAAAATAATTCATAGTTCCTAATGCTCAAAAGGTGACTTGTTCAGAAAAAAGTGTGTCCTGCATCTCTGAACAGAAAAGGAGCAGCAGTGGGTAAGAGCACTGGCCTGTCAAGTTTAGTTATAGATGTTTTAGTATGTTTGGTAGCACAGGTTCCTGCAGCACTTAAGTGTTTTTCCTTTTCCTGGTAAAAACGACTGGTTTTTTGCAGCTTTGTAGAGCATTTAAATCTTTGCGGCCTCTGACTCTGGCTACTGAATTACACTGGAGCAAGAGTTGCCTTTTTTCCCCTCTGCTGGCACCAGCCTGGATCATGGTGTTCAGTGTCTCAGCCTGGCTGAGCCAGGATGACCTGACTGCTGTGCTTGACAGCAAGAGGGATGCACTTAGGTCTGCCTCTCTGTGCTATGCCAAGGACAAAGGGCATGTCTTGGACCAACCCAGGTCAGAAGAACTTGCTTTTAAAGCCAGTTTTAAAAATAGACACATGCTTACAGTGTTATGCCTGTCATGATTGTTGACTCATAAAATACTTCTTTTTTGCACTGAGAGTAGCCAAGTTGGACATGAATTTTGAGCTGTGACTTAGATTAATAACAGCTTCATCATGAGAAACCTATTTTGATATTTATCACTAGAAGCTTTGAAAGGGTGTGCTGGCTTTTTAGGTTTTGTTAAAATCTGGTGAGCATTAACATTTAGCTACCATATCTTGGGAAGCGGAAGTGCCTTAAAAACGGTCTGTTCAAAAAGATGGTTTGTTGTGTTTATTTTCTACAGTGATGCTGCCTCCTCCTCCCTCCCCATCTCCCACGAAAAATAATTTTAAAATACAACTTGAAAGTGAGAAAATATTTGTAAAATCAGTGCTGATGGTCTACTTGTTGTAAGTCAGCAGATAAAGTATCTGTGAATGTGTAGAGTTCATAAGGAGATTTAACTACCAGAGACATGACTGCTGGCAAAATAAGTGGTGGAAGAAATACAGGACCAGAATCTTTTATTTTTGAGATCTCCTTGAAAGCCACTCTGAGGTTCAGATGTGATGTCTCTGTAGTAGGTCACTGGATGCAGTACTAAGCCCTTACTAAGTGACCCTGGACAGCAGGCATGAAATAAATAAGTAGCGTGTATGAATTGGAAGTCTTAATTTTTTATTGTTGTGCCCCACCCCCTGTAAGGTGAATTTAGAGCCTCCCTCCTGTTTGCTGAGGATCAGGTGCCTGTCTTGCAAATTTACGCTTGTCTGAACCTTGATTATGTCCTAAGCAAGCTGAACTTGGTCACTGCAATTGCAATTTCTGTTGTGTTGATTTTTTTTTCTCCGGTGGATTACCCTGGAAAACCACTCCAGTGTTTTACCGGTGTCTCTTCATCTGTTTGTATTTTTCTATTTTCTAGTATGGTTTCATCGTATTTGGTTCATCATGGGTACTGTTCAACAGCAACTGCCTTTGCCAGAATCACAGACACCACAATCCAGGAAGAACAGACCTCAATAAAGAATAGACAAAGTAAGTTTCTTGGGTAGTTGTTCCCAAAGTGTGGCACACTGGCCATGTGTTACCTTGAGGACCCTGAAGAGGAGTGGAGTGCTGTGGAAGCAGAAAAGTTACTCGATGACAATACAGGGCTGTCCAGAGCACACTGCTGTTTCAGCGTTGCTGCCTGTGGGTCAGCACAGCTTGGGAACCATTGATGGGAGCACTTTTCCCATCATCACTGTGTGCTTTCCACCTTCTGCCCTCTTTGCCTGAAGAGCTGCCCTATTCTTTCCTTTGTCTGTCTGCTGTGAGCACTTGACTTGCATGGCTGGCAGTGTTGAATGTGCAAAATTTCTGATAAACTTGGTTAATTTTCCTCAGTGTTGTTGAAAATGAATAGCTGAATCCTGGAAGTTATGAGGTGATTCTCAGCTTTGAGTCCAGCAGTTTCACACATCAGGCTAAAGGTAGTATCTAAGGTGCTTTCTTGGAGGTAGTGTCAGTGGAGAATAGAACAGTTACCTGGGACGTTACCTTAACTGAGGTGACTATGAAGCAAAGATCCTTTAGGGTTTGGATTATTAGGTTTTTTGGGTTACTAGTTTCCTTAGCCTGCTTATAGGCATCCGGACACATCAGTCTATTTTGACTGCAGTTTCCAAAGGTAATGAGCTTTCCAGTCCCTTCGCACATTTTGTTTTCATGTAAATTCTTTGCATAGTGAAGATTTTGCAAACCTGTAGCCAGTGTGTTTAGGTTGCACTAGGTGAAGGATTTGCATTCACAGTCTGATTTGGTTACTGCTATTTCCTCCAGAGTGGCTTATGTCTCAGCTGGGGAGGCTGTAAGGGCTTTTGGTTCCTGCAGAGTAAGGCTTTTGGCTTTCTCCTGCTGTCTGTTTGGTTTGCCTTTTTTTTTTTCTTTTTTTAATTTTTTGTTTGTTTGTTTTTCTATTCCCAGGCTCAGCTTGCAGAGTTACAGAATGTTGGTGTGTTTTCTGCATTCTCCTGGCTGTTTGCTGCAGGCTACATCCCACTCTGTAGTTTCCCTTCTTTTGTGAACCGTTCCTCATGTGACTGTTACGCATGTCCCTTTGCAGCTCACTCTCCATACATTACATGCGCTTAGCCAGCATTTAGGTTCCTCTGGGAACTCTGCTTAGTACCCACAATAACTTGTAGCTGCTGGCCAGTAGTGCTCATGGGCTTTATGCTTTCCAGGCCATGCATGTTGCTACTTTTGAGTTCAGTGTTCTGCTGGTGTAGGTTGGTGGTAAAGCCTTCTGGAAGCATACGAGACTGTGTAGTCTTGTTTGTCTTACGACAGGTGATGAGGCAGATTGAGAAGCTCTGAAGCTGGGGCTTAAATAAAAGTTGTAAGGAATACAGAGATGGGAAAACAAAGAGAGGGGAAAATAAAGTGATGACATCTGTGAGAGTTGCCAAACAAGGCAAAGAAGACTTTGTCTTCTTTGACAAATCAGTGAGACATACAACAGAGAATGAAGTGAAGGAGTGCAACACACGTTGGTGTGAGAGCCACCTCTTTGGTTTTAGCTTTCAGATGGCAAACAGATAAACACTGAGACATGGGAGCCAAGACCACATTATTACTTGAGGATTGCCAATATGGATTTCCAGGCTGGGCTTTCAGCTGCTCATGACTTGCAAAAGTCATGGCTTGCTGTCATTAGAGCACCTCACAGGTGATCCAAAACCTTTTCTCTGTTGTTTGTAGGGAGTCCTGGAAAAACAGAGAAGGAAGTGCAATGAATTTGTAGTATTAAGGACACTTAGAAGAAACCAAAATGTGAACGTCTGTAGATCAGCAGCTTTGCTGAGTGTTCAGGCATGGGATCTCAAGTTTTGCACTTGTGTCTTCTGACCCACTGGAGGAATATATGTGAACCATGAACACCCAGGATCATAGATGGCTTCTGCCTTGTATCTTTGTACCTCCTAGAAGCATACAACTTGTTGAGCTGTTTCTAGCCTAGTCAGTAACTGGCTCTTGGAGCTGGCATACCAATGCCACATCCTTATTGCAGGCCAAGCTCAGGTGTTTCTTCAGTGCTTTGAAGTGGGACTTGCAGGAACACAGTTTTTTGGTATAACTACTTCTACTTAGAGGTAGGGATATGGGGGAAACGGCACTGGGCTGTGGCTTAAGCCCACAGGCCCTCTAAGAATACTCTGCTGGTCTGATGCTCAGCCATACAAACACTTCCAAATGTGAACCAGCCAGAGGATATAACATGGGTGTGACCTGGGGTCTTCACAGAATCATCAGAGATGGAGGAAACATCTGGAGATCATCCAGTCCAATCCTCTGCCAAGGCAGTGCCACCTAGAGCAGGTCACACAGGAACCAGGAGGGTTTTGAATGTCTCCATAGGGGGAGACTCCACAACCCCCCCCGGGCAACCTGTGGCTCTGCTANATCCTCTGCCAAGGCAGTGCCACCTAGAGCAGGTCACACAGGAACCAGGAGGGTTTTGAATGTCTCCATAGGGGGAGACTCCACAACCCCCCCCGGGCAACCTGTTCCAGGGCTCTGCTACCCTCAAAGGAAGTCATTCTTTCTCATGTTGAGGTGAAACTTCTGTATTTGTTTATTCTCCTTGTCCTCTCGGGGGGCACCACTGAAGAGTCTGGCACCATCCTCCTGGCACCCACCTTTGAGGTATTGATTCACATGGATGACGATGGTATAATTAACGATCCCCTCTCAGTCTCCTCTTCTCTAGAGTAAACAGGCCCAGCTCCTGCAATCTCTCCTCATGAGAGAGGTGCTCCAGATCCCTGATCATCCTTGTGACCCTCCCCTGGACCTTCTCCAGTAGCTCCTTGTCTTTCTTATACTGTCCAGGACTGGACACAGTTCTCCAGATGTGGCCTCTCCAGAGCAGACTTGAAGGGGAAAGATCACCTCCCTTGACTTCTAGCCACACTCCTCCCAGTGCACCCCAGTGTACTCCTGCCAGCTCATAGTCAACCATCTACCAACACCCCCAGGTCCTTGCGAGCTGAACTGCTCTCTAGTAGGTCAGGCCCCAGCCTATGCTGGTACTTGGAGTTTTTCCTACCCAGGTGCAGGACCCTGCACTTGCCTTTGTTGAACCTTATTAGGTTTCTCTCCAGCCTATCAAGGTCCCACTTAATGGCAGCACAGATTTCAGGTTTGTCAGCCACTGCCCCTAGCTTCGTATCATCAGCAAACTTGCTGAGGCAACACTCTAGCCCTTGAACCAGGTCATTGATAAACAAGTTGAGTAAGACTGAACCCAGTACTGATCCCTGGGGAGCACCACTGACTGCAGGCGTCCAACTGGATTCTACTCCGCTGATCATGACCCTCTGAGTTCTGCCATTCATCTAGTTTTTGATACACCTGTCCATTCATCTAACCTGTATTTCCTAAGCTTACCTACCAAGATGTTAATGTGAGACAGTGTTAAAAAGCCTTGCTGAAGTCGACATAGATAACATCCACTGCTCTCCCTTCATCAACCCATCCTGCCATGTCTTCGTAGAAGGCTATCAGATTGGCCAAGCAAGACTTACCCTTGGTGAATCCATGCTGACTATTTCTGATGACCTTCTTTTCTATGTGCTTGGTGATGACCTCTGAAATTGTTGTGTCCTGCTTTCTTTTCTTACAGGCTACATAGCTCTGGGGCTAAAGGACAAAAGTTCCAGAGCACACCCCCAAGCCCCCCCCAGCACATGCCTACTTCTCTTTCAGATCCTTCTACTCTTGGTGTTTCTGAGCTACTAACATAGCCTTCCTCATTTTCACAGGCTTTTGCTCACCCTGATCCATAATAAGCAAGATGTGGTCCCCCGTTTTCCCTAGACGTTATGCAGGGTGGTAGTGGGGAGCCATGTGGCATATGTGAGACAGTTTCTCTGACCGTTCTTGTTGGCCAGTCCTGTGTGTCAATGGGTCTTCTTTTGCTTTCAGGAATACAGAAGCTAGTGTTAGCAGGCAGAGTGGGAGAGGCTATAGAAGCCACCCAGCAGCTATATCCTGGCCTCCTAGAACATAATCCCAACCTGCTCTTCATGTTAAAGTAAGTATGAATGGCTTTATACTCCCTAATGCTGAAATGCATAGGTGAAGGAGAGAAGAAAGAGGTTGTCCAGCCATCCAGTCTGGCTGTACACCTTGGTCTGAATTCAAATTGTTTGAGATGCCTTTGGGAGCAGGTGGGAGAGGATGGAGGTTCAGCCCTTTACACAGTGCTTGTAGCAATGTAGACCTAGTCTTGTTGTTGCTGCTCAGACCTGGTATGGCTTTGCCTCATGAGGTAGAGGTAGGTGAAATTTTTGCTCTGTAAAGGAGTTTTTGATCCTTCACAGATGGTGTTTACTTGTCTTGTGAAGATCTTGCAACATAGGAGCATGTGGGAGTCACTGTGAAGGTTCCTAGAAAGGCAGAGGTATAGAAAAAGCTCTCTGGGGAAGAGTTTAGAGGGGGAAAGAGCTTGTGTGTCCCAGTTCTTCCAGCTGTACAGAGTGGCTCTCCCCAGATTTCTGAGACATACAAGGATAATTCCTAGTAAACCTAAATGAGGAGTTGTCCTCACTATCTATAGGAGTTTTTTACCCTTACTTCTCTGTTTTCCATTGGCTGCCAGTATTTCCAGGCTGATGGGATAGTGGGGGAACTATGATGTTTGGAAAATTTAGCATCTTTTATCTGAAAAAAATACAACCCACAATAGAATTTTGGAGTACCTGCAGAGGTGGTGGGGATAAAAGCATGCTGTAAAGGAGCAGTTTATTCTTACTACAATGGAAATAAGCTTGCTTTTTGGGAATGTCTCAAACATTCATTAACTTCAACGTTGAAGTTTCTGAACTCCTATAGCATTATCAGAGCACTTGCAATACATGGGTACCAGGAGTCTGAAATGTCTTTTTGAAAGCCAAGAAGTTTAACTTGTATGCAGTTTCCAGAAGTTCTCTGCTTGGTAACAGAGCATCCTGGCTGTCACACAGCTTCTTCTCCTTCTTCCCTCCTGTGAAACCAGGTGTCGGCAGTTTGTGGAGATGGTGAACGGGACAGACAGTGAAGTCCGTTGTTTCAGTGCCCGCAGCCCCAGATCCCAGGACAGTTACCCTGGGTCCCCCAGCTTAAGTCCTAGACATGGATCAAACAACTCACATGTTCACAGTACTGGTAAGTGTGTCTCATAGTAAGTATGTCTCTGTGTCTCATAGTGAGAAACACAAATGTCAAAGGTGCACATGGTTATGTGTCCACCTTACCTACTATTTTCTGTGTATTATTCAATGAATGCTCCTTTCCTTTCTGATAACCAGCTGAGAGGACATATGTGATCATAGATGTCTCTACACAATTGAAGAATTAGTTTTGCATTAGTTATTTTCTGCTGACCGCTGTCTGCACAGCAGGGTTTTTTCTTCACAATAAAGAAGCTTTTGAAGATGGCCTTCTCATGCAGCCACTAGTGACTCAGTGTTCCACTGACAGAGCTGTATGAGGACAGAAAAGAAGGCCTGCTCCTCGACCTTGGAGTTTGCAGAAGATTTGGTTTTTCGTAAGAACTGAGCAGAAGATGCTGCTCAGTTCTGGCCACCTGAGTGAAAGGTTAGGGGAGTTGCCTTGCATGAGAGGATCTCCCTGCCTCATGGACTTTGGTTTGCAAGCTCTACGCATGTAAGAAGGGAACAGTTCTGTTCCTTCAAAGCCCATCTCTGGAGCATCAGTTCTTTGCAGCTAGAGAAATTAAACTTCATGATTTGAAGTGGAATAAACCAGGACACCCAAGATATGTTCTTTAGGTAATTTTTGACTAAGGCTTTGAAGATGGAGTGGACCAGGGAATATGACCTGCAGAGCCCCTGAAAACACTCAGAGCTGCTTCACTGAGCCTTGAGCTGCTCAGTCATGCAAGTGTATTTTGTTTCAGTATTCCCAGTGCTGTGCACAGGCAAACACTGAAGAGAAAGGAGAACAAGTACTTGAATGCCTCCAAGCTGTCACTCACCTTCCTAACCCAGTATCTTTGTTTTTCTGTATTGTGTTGTGAGGAACCCTGGGTATGTTTCTCTGACTAGGTAGTCGGAATCATCCCATCACTCCATAAAAGCTCTTGGTAATACCTGTTTTCAGCCAGAAAATGCCTGCATCTGCTGCACAAGGTAGCACTCATATGTATGTGTCTCCATCCATGGGACATCACCTTCACAGTTCTCTCTGTCAGACCTTGTGCTTTGACAATAACGATCATTTCTTCAGTGCATATTTTCAAAGGTTAAGCAGAACTGTTGTGCACAGTCTGCTGCATCTTTGTAATTAAAATGCACAAAATTGCTCCTTGTTTGAATGTCTGTGTTGTCATGATAAGAACAGAAATAAATTACCTAGCTATTAACTGTGTGATCAGTTGATGAATTTGGATGCATCACCATTTCTGGAAGAACAGCCATGCCAGGTTCCATCATCTAGCCAAGATCCTGTGGTCAGTAGTTGTTTGCGTAGGGAAGAATATATGAAGGCAGAAAAACCATAATGAGGTTTTTCCAAATTATTATTTGAGACCCTAGTGCTTCACAGTTGTCTTGATACTAAATAGCCCCTGTAAGGTTAGCCAGTCCTATCTAAATCCATGCAAAACTTGCGGTAATGACTAAGGGGTTTTGTCTTGTGCCAGTGAGTTCCACAGCTTGTTAGACACCTGTTGCAGGGGGGAAGCAGTTGAGATTTCAGGCCTGACTCTCCTTTCAGTGATGCCTGTTCTCCTGAAGCTTGTAATTTTTAAGAGGATTGTTCTTATGTGCTGAGTGTTGTGTGAAACAAATATATCCCTAATGTAAGATAAGTTGTGGAAAGCCTGCCAAGTTGTTACTGCCAAGAGTTCTCCTTGTTGCCCAGTTTTCACCTGTGTATTGCTTAGTTTTTCTGGATAGGGGGTTTATGTGAAATACTTGGTTTTGTGAGAAGAGAATTTATAAACTTCTTTACAAACCCTCCATGCTTTATATTTCAAAAATAATTTCTATACATGTGTGAGCTGTTTCTGCTCATCTTTTATTTACAGCCTGGTTTTAGAACTCCCTTCAGCTCAGATGTTGCTGGTGAGCAATGGGGGACCTCATATCAGCCTTCCAGTATCTGAAAGGGGCCTACAAGGATGCTGGGGAGGGAGTCTTCATTAGGGACTGTAGTGACAGACAAAGGGGTAACAGGTTCAAACTTAAACAGGGGAGGTTTAGATTGGATATAAGGAAGAAATTCCTCCCTGTTAGGGTGGTGAGCCACTGGAATGGGTTGCCCAAGGAAGCTGTGAATGCTCCATCCCTAGTGGTGTTCAAGGCCAGCTTGGACAAAGCCTTAGGTGGCATGGTTTAGTGTGAGGTGTCCCTGCTTATGGCAGTGGGGTTAGAACTAGATGATCTTAAGGTCCTTTCCAACCNTGAGGTTGTGAGTGCTCCATCCCTGTCAGTGTTCAAGGCCAGGTTGGGTGAAGCCTTGGGTGACATGGTTTAGTGTGAGGTGTCCCTGCTTATGGCAGTGGGGTTAGAACTAGATGATCTTAAGGTCCTTTCCAACCCTAACTGTTCTATGATTCTGTGATTCCTTATCTTAGAGAAAACCTATACTTAGAGAAATTCCTATCCTTAGAGAAAACATACATGTGTTTTCTCTAAGCCATACTGAATTTAAGAACAATGAACCATAATTGAAATCTTATTTTGCTTTCTTCCTTGGGGTCTGCTCTCTTGATAAATTGCTGGCTTCACAGTAGTGATATTGTCATTCTGGTCTCATTTTTCCTTCCACTTGACTTACAGGAGCAGATAGTCCAACCTGTAGCAATGGAGTTGTGTCCATGAAAAGCAAACAGAGTCACAGTAAATACCCAACACTGAGTTCATCATCTTCATCTTCCTCTTCCTCCTCCCCCTCATCTGTGAACTATTCTGAGTCCAATTCTACAGATTCTACCAAATCTCAGCAGCACAGTAGCACGAGTAATCAAGAAACCAGGTATTTTTTTTTTTTTTTTCTTTTTTGTGCTTTGTAGATGCCTGAGAAGGGTGAGATGGTGGGAGAGGGCTCTTTCTGAGTCTACTTTGTGGGGATGTGTTTGTGGTGTGTGGGGTTTACGTGTAGGCTTCAGGAGGAGCCAGAAAGGGATCTGTCCTGTTCTTCTGAGCCACAGAATTATCTACAGGATCACTACTATTCTCAGCAGAAACAAGCCTGTTCCAGTTCCCCTGCTCTGGCTTAGGCTTGGAGGCTCATAGAGTCAGACTGGTTTGTGTGAGAAGGAACCTTAAAGCTCACCCAGTTCCAACTGCCTGTCACGGGTAGGGACACCTTCCACTAGACTAGGTTGCTTCAAGCCCCGTCCAACCTGGCCTTGAACACTGCCAGGGATGGGGCAGCCACGGCTTCTCTGGGCAGCCTGTGCCAGGGCCTCAGTACCCTCACAGGGAAGAACTTCTGCCTAAGATCTCATCTCAGTCTCCCCTCTGTCAGGTTAAAGCCATTTCTCCTTGTCTTGTCCCTACGGGCTCTTGTCCAAAGCCTCTCTCCAGCTTTCTTGCAGCCCCTTTAGGCACTGGAGCTGCTCTAAGGTCTCCCCTTAAGGAGCCTTCTCTTCTCCAGGCTGAACCAGCCCAGCTCTCTCAACCTGTCTCCAGAACAGAGCTGCTCCAGCCATCACAGCATCTCCATGGCCTTCTTTGAACTCACTGCAACAGCTCCACGTCCCTCTTGTGTTGTTGCCTCAGAGCTGGACTCAGGACTGCAGGGGACTTCTCCCCAAATCACAGTAGAGGGAGAGAATCCACTCCCTTGACCTGCTGCTCATGCTCTGGGGGTACAGCCCAGCACATGTGGGGGGATCTGGGCTCAAGTGCACACTGAAGCTGGATCATGGGGAGCTTCTTGTCACCCAATACCTCCAAGTCCTTCTTCTCAGAGCTGCTCCATCCAGCCTGTATTTGTGTTCGGGATTGCTCTGACCCAAATGCAGGAACTTGCCCTTGCTCTTGTCGAACTTTGTGAGGTGTACATGGACCTACCTCTGACTTTTCTTTGTTTCTTTCACCTCAGTGACAGTGAGATGGAAATGGAAGCTGAGCATTACCCTAATGGAGTTCTGGAAAATTCATCTACCAGGATAATGAATGGCACCTACAAACATGAAGAGATCCTGCAAACAGATGAATCCAGCATGGGTAGGGCCTCAGAGGCAGGAAGGGTAAAAGGAAATAGAAAGAATTGTCATTGAGAGTTGAATTGTAATTGGATTGGGGGAAAAAAAAACACATACCCACCACAGTGAATGAAGTTCTCAAGATCCCTGTTTCACAGGAAGGATGAATCTGTCCTGGAACAAAAGTAGGTCTGGTTTTTCATAGTCTCTCTCCAGTGGTGGTGATTTGGAGAAGGGAAAGCAGTAGGAGTCAAAGAGTTGTTCAGCACTGGTCATTAAACCAGCTTAGAGCAGTCCTGGCACTTCTGCCAGCTGAGGAACTGAACTGAGCTGTGGAAAGGTGGCTGATGTCCAGTCCCAAAGTTCAACTTTGAACTTTAGGTTGGGAGGGAGAGGATGAAACTGGGAATTCCTCCAGTTAGAATGGGTCTTGTGGGCAATCTATTCTGGGAAGTTGGTGGTGTTAGCATCTCTGACTGAAAGTTTTTGGAGTCTGGGATTGGTTAGACCAGGAGTTGCCATGTTGTATGTGCTATACTGCACACACGAAGAGGAAACATGGCTGGAGCTGCAAACTCCCATGATTTTATCAGAAGACTTGATATGTAGCTAATCCTCAGGCCTTAAACAAACTGAGCTTAAGTTTTCCATGTACCTAAAAAATGCTATGAAAAAATACCACTGGCTCTTGCAGTTCAGGGATCATAGAAAGCTTCAAGTGGGATAAACTCAGCGTGGAGAGCAGCTACCTGCTCCAGAAGGGGAAGGAGTTTATGGGTGTCATGTCACAGAGTGGGCAATGTTGGGGAATGAAGGACAATTGTTAATTCTCCTCTGCCTTTTCTCTAGAAGACAGCTGCCCCCAGAGGCAGCTGTGTGGAGGGAACCATGCTGCCACAGAACGAATGATCCAGTTTGGACGTGAGCTGCAGATTCTGAGTGAGCAGCTTTGCAGGGAATATGGAAAGAACACAGTGCACAAAAAGATGCTTCAGGTAAGCCTGGGCCTGATGTTGCCTCACAGCAGTTCTGTGGGCCAGCACTGGGGTTGTGGGCTCCTTTGCAGAGCTGTGGGTATCCCCCACTTCCACTCCTGGTGAGGAAGAGAGGGCCTGCGTGGGGATCAGAGGTGAAAGCTTGGTGAGTGCAGATCATCTAGACCAAATTCTCACACAGAACAGAAGAAACACAGTTTCTGCCTGCCTTCCTGGGGCACCTACATGCATGCTCTTCTCTCCAGGTGACTACCTGCCTTCCTGTGCTGGCTCCCCTGCTACATGGAGGGGGCACCCTTTTTAATCCACTATCTCCATAGCCCAGTGTGGCCCCTTGCTGCCAAGAAGAAAAGGGCCCTTTATTTTTGGGAAACAGGCACCTATCACCTTGGTGATGGCAGGAGGTGCCCCAGCTGATGGACCTGGTTTTCCCATGTCTTTGCAGCTGTGCATGACCTTACTGTGCCTTTCTGTTCTCTCATACAGGATGCATTTAGCTTGTTAGCTTACTCAGATCCTTGGAACTGCCCTGTTGGTCAACAGCTGGACCCGATCCAGAGGGAACCTGTGTGTGCTGCTCTTAATAGTGCTATATTGGGTAAGGCCTGGTTCCTATCCGAGTGTCACCCACTGGACATACTTCTCAAGGGCTGTCCTCTGTAAGGCAAGCCTATGAGTGTCAGGAAAAGCTCAGAAATACTTGTACTTATCTTTTGCTTCTCTTCCTGTTGCTCGGGACTGACAGGGCAGTGATGCAGAAAGGAAAGCCTACAGAGAATGAAGCCTTCTGATGTAATCTTCTTTTCACTCCCTTCCTTGGGTCTTCCTCCATGCTGCTTCCAAGGATGTTCCTTAGGATTTTCCTCCCCTGCTTATTAAAGAAGCCAAGATCTTTTTGATACGCTTCCTGCCTCTCCTTCTTGCTCTGAACTCACCTGAATCATTTTTTCTGGCATTATCAGAGCTCTTTTCCATGCTGTTTGGGTTGGCAGAGGCTTGTCCTACCATCATCCTACTTTCTGGCAGGGAATGCAGTTGCTGTGTTGCAGTATCTCATAAGTGAAGCAGGTTTCCATAGTGCTGGATGTAAAGCAGTGGGGAGCTGTAATTCCACTTACCTTTGAGCTCATGCTGAACATGCAGAGTTAAATGTGGGCAGAGTTTGTATTCCCTTCAGGCATTGCCTCTGTGTGTTTCCATCATGTGCTATGCTTCTTATAGCCCAAAAGGCCTGACTGCCTGCAGTCCAGTGTCAGAATCGAGGCTGTGGTAGTGATCTAGCCCTCAGAAGACACCTTATCTAGGTCAGCTGAGGATTTCTTCTTGCATATATAACAAACATGATGTTGGAAAGAAGCAGTGACCAGTGAGTGAGTTTGTCTAGTGCTTGGACTGCTGTGTAGACTTGCATAAGTGGGAGAGATGGAGAGGTTGCCTCTCATTTGGTCCCAGTTTCTCCTGCTTTTTCTTATTCTTCCACACTTTGATTTCTCATGTTTTGGGGGTTTTGCAGCAGGAGCTCCATTGCCTTATTCTTGCCCTGGCCACCACAGCAGCACTTTCTCAAAGGCTGTGGTGAGCTGTGGCTCCATGTGGGACATGTCATGGGTGGTGGGGTGTGCAGAAGAGCAGTGGTGCAGAGCCACTGGTGCTCAGGAATAGATTCCTTCCAGGGTCAATACTTTCTGCCAGGGGTGCTGGGCTTGATGCCCGGGTGGGACTGAGCAGAACCGAGCACAGACAGCTGGCACGCAGCTGGACACCTCTTCTAAACAGATTTCTGTTTTTTGCCCCACAGAATCTCAGAACGTGCCAAAGCAGCCCCCACTGATGCTTGCCCTGGGCCAGGCCTCGGAGTGTTTGCGGCTTATGGCTCGAGTGGGCTTGGGCTCCTGCTCCTTTGCCAGAGTAGACGACTATTTGCACTAGCCACCAGAGCAAGATGGAGTTGACATCGTTGAGTGCTGCCCTTCACCTTCTGTTGCTGCCACTCTACACCACCACCTCGTTCAATAGCCTGGCCTCCCTTCTGCCGACACCCCTCTAGCACACACACACACTGCCTGTGAACTGGTTGAGTGAGTCCCTCGTTGTGTGGCTATTTCCAGTCCCAGGAACAGCTGGGAGATCTTACCTGTCTCTGTGCCATTGCTGTGGCTCTAGCGGCACTCAATGTTTTGCTGGTTTTTCTAATGTAGCACCTTCTAATGTAGGGATTTCTCTTTTGATCTGAGCTGTTTCTCATGGATCCACCGATATTGTATCTGGAGAGTTTCGCTGAGCTGGTGTCTGCTGATTTACTGAGGAAGCTCATCAAGTTGCTTACAGCTTGTTCTTTTCTTTCCTTCTTCCTCCATCATGCACATACAGCATCATCTTGTGTGCTAGTTATCTGAACTCTTCCCACAGTGGCAACTCAGAGGGAATTTATTTTGCTTGAATCCTGTTTATTAAAAAGGTCTCTTACACCTCCACAAAGTCATTGATGTATTTATTGCCCACAGACTAAGTCCCAGTCATACACATCATACAGCCCTTCAAGAGGTCTAGTGAGGTACATCCTGTCATGCACTAATGATGAAAAGTGGAGCAGCTTGATCCTTTGTGGTGCATACCTCTCTTAAGAGAACAAGGCTCTCAAATCCTTGTCTTTGTGAGTGGAAAGATTAGAAGACTTGACATTGCCTCTGTTAGTGGCTGAACTGTAGCAGCATCTTACAGCCCTGAGAAATGTGTAAATCAAGCTCTCACAGCAATAAGAAGGTCAAGATTGTTGAATATTAAGTTATCTACTGTTTTGTTGATAGAAGCAGGTCATTGGCCTCCAGGAAACATCCATGGATGCTGCCAGTTGGGCTGTCAGTTTCGGTGTTAAATCACAACCCCCTGTTTTTCTCCATATAGGGCAGCTCTGTCACTAAAATTCAGTAATAATAGTACTTACTGCTTCTCCCCAGGTAACACTGATCTAAATGAGTACTTTTAAATTTGAAAGTGTCTTGGGAACAGTAAGCTGATCTGTGCTCACCCTTGCAGGTGGCACATGGCTGAGATCAGGCTGTGGTTTAGATCAGTATCAACTTTGTAAGGTCTGACTGATTCATTCAGAAGGAAACAGCAACATTTCTTTATAGAGTGCTAAGAAAATTCTAGTTTCAGACCAAAGCAAGGATCTGTGTGTAACATCGAAGTAAGGTGGATTAATGTGTCTCTCTGCAGTATGTATTAAGCCCAGCGACTTGAGTGCTACTGAGCTTCAGGCATTCAAATCATCTGCCTGTGTTTCTGAGCATGTACTTTTAAGTGGTGAGGCTGTGTAGCAGGGAGACTTCAAGTTCGGTCTGGCTGCACAGGACAAAGCATAGTTCTGCACCAAATGAGTTTTAGATCAGTAGCTCTGAGGAGGATCCATTTGTGCTGAGACCCAACATGTATTTTACTGCTGTTTATGAATTTTTTTTTTTTTTTTTTTTTTTTT
>NDXB01006497.1:0-33760 GCA_002631895.1 Agapornis roseicollis | reverse complement strand
TTTTTAGGATTTTTTTTTTTTTTTTTTTTTTTTGAAAGGTCAGTGAAGGTTGTATTGAAGTTTGCTCTCAAAATGGAGGTTAGATAGTGCCAGGGCTTCACAGCCAGAGAGCCTGTGTGCTGCTGAAGAAGGGATGATGCTGTGTGACTCTGTGCAGAGCATTAAGGATTTTCTGCATTTGCAGGCTTGGTTTGCAGGCTTGGTTTGCAGCTGGAACATGAGGTGTGAAACCAAGGTAGAGCAGGGACCAGGTGTTCCCTACACTGCAGAAGGCAACTGTGGCAGTGAATGTGCAGGTGGTGTTGGAGGTGGTTGGGAATGCACAGTTAGTGCATAAGGAATACCTTTTAGTGAGGGTATACAATGTGTAACGGTAGTGCTTGAGCAATGATGGCCTAAGAAAACAGGCAACATGAGGTTTAGAGATGGAGGAGAGATTTTTATTAGATCAACTGAGCTGAAAAAAATGGATGAGTTCTGTGTACTACACCTTTTCTTCTAGACACACAGGAGCAGCGAACTGCACCATGCAGAATTTAACTTAATTTGAGGCATCGGGGAACAGCTCATGTGACTGGAAGCTGCGCTACTGCTTCTCAACTCTGCTGGTTGTCCCAGTGAGGGCTGTTACCCAGCCCACATTCTGTTCCTGGCTGCAGCTGCAGAGACACTTAACTCCTTTCTGAAGCCCTTGTGTTCCTGTGCTGAACCTAAGTTAGCATGTGAACTTGTCCTGGTGAGAGATTCTTCTGCAGGCTCTCCATTTCTTAGACCCAGGCTTGAGGTATGATTGTGGGTACTTAGGCTGGAAATACCATAGTACCTGGCTTTGTCTTTCACATTTGGTAACTTCCTCTGTTGTTGGTCACCATTCAGCCTGCTGCTGTCTGGCTGCAGTCAGGCCTCTCTCATCTTTGTAACAACACAATCTTTGTCTCTTTCTGAGGGTTTTTATTCTTTCTTTTGGTGGGTTCTTTAAGCCAAGTCTCTGTCATGTGTCATATTAATGCCTCGGTCTCTCAGCAAAGCTGTATTGTCTATCCTAGAACATTTTATTTTGCATTGTTTTTCTTTTCACTACAAAACCCCCAAGATATGCTCCTAGATCCAGTGTTATTCTGGGGCCAAGAAATTTTGGTGTGATGAGATGGTCTCTCTGGCTTCTCATGGAGAGCATCCCTGCGGTAGAAACCATCTTGCTCTTGTGTCAGGGTTAGTGTTGAGGGATCACACTCTTACTGGTGACTAATCATCAGTGTCCCTCACTGCCACTAATGATGTGCAGCACTGATAATGCAGCACTGATCCCTGTAGATGATCTACAAGGAAAGAGCTACAGAGAAAAATCTACAGGAAGAGGAGTGATGCTTTCCACTTCTTGAAGTCAAAGCAGTAATGGCAGCTTGAGTTCTTCTTTTTCTGCTTGACCCAGTTCTTGACCAGCCTCACTGCTGTAACCAACACCCATCGCTGCTGCCAGCTTCTCTTGCCTGCTCTTGTACCTGCTGTCCCGATTCTGGTTTCTGAGGAGCGCAAAGGCTTTTCTGCTGTGACATACCTGTCAACTGTTACTTGTTTGGGTTTTTTTTATTTCAAGTGTTCTTGTGGTTTCACTAGTGGTTTCTCATTGTTGTGCTCAGATTCAGACTAACACAACTATGACTCCATGTGGGGATGTGTAAGTGTGTTTGTGGTGTGTGGGGTGTAGATGTAGGCTTCAGCCTGCCATGGATTTCTAGGCAGTATGTCTGACTTGGCTTTCCCAGATGATTTTTCAAAGCTTTTTGGTCTTTGAATGTCCCTGGCTGCTCCTTGATGGTTCATGTCAGCTGAGACTTGGTTTGAATTCTTGCAGTAATTCTAGAAAAACAAACAGAACTGAACTGAATTGAGGTTTTTAACTTTAATTGTGGTTGTGCATCTAACCAAAAACTATGTGCAGCTTTTTTAAAAAGTTAAGTTTTTGAAAGTGATCTGGAATTTGTTATTCCAGGTGCTTCATTCTTGACTCAGAAACAGGTCTTAGAATCATAGAATAATAGGACCAGGTTGAATGAGGCCTTGAGCAACGTGGTCTAGTAGAGTATCATTCAATTCCAACCCTCCTGCCACAGGCAGGGACACCTTCCACTAGAGCAAGTTGCTCAAGGCCCATCCAACCCGGCCTAAGAATACCCCAGCTGAGACTGTGCTTCATCAGGGCAATCCCTCACAGTGTGACTTCCCTGAAGAGACCTTCAGTGAAGCCATGCAAATGATTGAGTAGCTCCTCATAGAAACTGCTGGCTTCCCATTTCTGGGTGAGGAGGACAAGATCTCAGCTGTGGCCCTGTTTTATCATATAATGAATCACAAATTGGTTTGGGTTGGAAAGGACCGTAAGGATCATCAAGTTCCAACCACCCTGCCAGGGGCAGAGATACATTATAATGTTGACACCTATGTTGCTCTCTACTGGGCTGGACTTAAGAGCCTAGAAAAAGGTTTTTCCAAACCACAGGCAGACACTGCTCATATTTCTCATCATGCAGTCCCAAGTGAGGCTTTACAGCTATTGCATACTTCTCAGGACATGAAATGCTTCAGCTATAAACAACTAAACCTATTCTAGCTCTTCTGTGCCTGCGCATTAAGGGGGTCTCTGCTCTTCACTAATCAGTCCAGAGTCAGCACCAAATAGCTGTAGTCTACACAGTAGCTAGCACACTCCAGCTATGTGTAGTGGACTTGTCAGTCCTGGGGTAACCATTTGACTTGATCTGAAAGGTCTTTTCTAACCTAGTTGGTTCTATGACTCTATGTACTCTGGACACCAGGCACTCCACCCATCTTCCTCCAACACTGCAATGCAGCAAGGGCCTCTCAGAAGCATAATGTTTCAGAGGGACTTAGTGAAAACCTTCTTTTAAGGGTGTTGAACTGCAGCCCTGCACATCATGGGCTTTGGTTTTGAGCCTAATACCCTGCCTTGTTAAGTAGCTGTTTGAAAACAACATTTTGGGAACTGCCAGATTTGGAGCCTTGGTTAAAATGTACTTCAGGAGTTCTGTGTAGAGAGCTTCATGGAGCTGAATTACATCACCAGGCTTTTTTCCTCGCAGACAAGGGTTCATGCTGTCCCCATAAGCAGTGAGTGAAGTCCTATCAACAGTAACATGGAAGAACTTCAGGGTGATTGATTGAGGAGGTGGATGCCTTGGAGTAGCTGGGAAAAATGTTCTGGGAGGTGTATCCACCTCATATACCTTGTATTCCAGTTCTGACCATCTTAGTGGCCACTGCTGGATGCATTCCAGGGCAATTTCTCCTGTACCAAGAGAGCCAAATCTTGTTCCTCTTGTTTCTCTTAGAACCATCTTGTTCTGAATGACTCCTCCTGTGGCTCCATGATCCTATCCTAGCAGGTATTTAACAAAAGCTGGTACAAGACTTGCAGAGTTGAGTGAACTCTCAGGCTTTCCTGTGAGAAGGCAGGGCAGCAGTCTGTTTCCCATCCAACCTTAGGTATACTCTCAGAGCCAGCTTGTTTGGAGAAAGCTTCTTACTGCTCTTAGGTCTCCTTTCTTGCTCCTCTGCCTTGCACAATTGCAGTGTTCTCTCATCTGTGTAAATACCAGAGGTGGTATCTGTGGCATTTGGTGCTGCAGAAGCTTCTTTGAGACCAGGGTCAACGCTGCAGCTCATGCCTACAGCATCTTCATTGAGCGTGGACCTGACAACTCCAACTACTCTTCCTGGGCTTTTTTCTGCTGCAGTGGCCTGAATGGCAGATCTGTGTGTGACCATCCCTTTTTGTCACAGTACAGGCACTCGTTGGCCTGCAGCTCAGCTGGGTGTAGCACTTCTGCTGTTCTTTTGGAATTGGTTAGGAATTGAACCTTTCTGTGTAGCCAGCAGCGTGGAGAGGGACCTCCAAAGTAAGCACCAAGTATGTGTCCTTATTTTTCACTCTTATCAAGGTGTCTTTACCATTCTTTAAATAGCTTTGTTCTTGAGGCTTCCTTGAACAACTGGAACAACCAAAGCTGGTGTAACTAGCTCTGGGTATTGAATTTATCATTTTCTTCCTTAGGAATCAGGGATGATGAACTGTCTCCTTCTTCAGCAAAGCAAACCTTGTTGGATTGCTGTGATGCTGCTGTTGTTTGGTATTGGGAAGTGCTTTCCATGAAGAAACAGTGTGCGGAGTTCAACTGCCTCATGGGGCAACAGGCAGAGAGATCCATCACACTGGATCAGCATGAGAGAAGGAACATGTTCATTGAAAAGGTGGTCCTGGTCCACCCAGAAAGAATAGCTTCCTTCAAACCCTGCCAGTGTTAGAGCAGCCCAAGTTGTACATCCTGAGTGGAGTAGGTCTCTTGTAGAGAGCTGATGTGGGGCTCTAGCTGTACATGTCCATCCCTAGATGTTATTGCACAAGGGTTCAGGGGCCGTGACGGGAGATGTGCTGTGTCCTGCTGGGACCCTTCTGCCCTCAAAAAACTGAGTGATGGAGGGACCTCCAGTCCAGCAGCTCCCAGACAGAAGCAAATTTGGCTGTGAGTCATGTCCCATCTGTTGTGTGGGTCAGAAAGCTAGAGGTAGTGTTGGTGGGTTGTGTGTGTGTATGTTAGAGCAGATCTGTGGAGGAAAGGGGAGTGGTTGAGAGCCTGGCAGCCTCTTCCAGAGGAAGCACTAGCTGCTCTTCACCATCCTGCCCTGCAACAAGAGGTGGCAAGGGATGGATGAGTGAATGTGGCATGTTTGCCCTTCTCCCTGCATCCCACACAAGTGCTCAGAGCCCGGCAAGCCAAGGGTTTGAGGAGCACATCCTGCCAGCTGATTTCCTTCCAAGAGGGAGGCTTAACTATCTTGTGCTCGCAGGAAGCCAAATCCTTTGTGGGGTTTACATTCACATCACTGCAGAAACATTCCTGGAGACCATGCAAACTTCTGCTCCTTGTTGATCTTCCTCTGGCCAGGCAGACACTCCACTCAGGTCCAAGCATGTGCTCAGACCACTTTGCCTGGTAGGGCTTTGGCTGCATTCTTTCTCCAGGTGGGAGCACAGGGTGGTTTTACAGGCTGGGCTCCTTACATGCTCAGACATGGAGAAAAGAGAAGCAGCCACTCTGGGGATAATCAGGATTGTAAAGAAAACTTTAAAAAATACATGTGTGGTGACTTCTGGACCAAGGACTCTGCACATGCCTTTGATGGGGATTGACTCTTGGTCCTACCTGTGCACATTCCTCACAGCTCTCCGGCTGGAGCAGGCAGGAGGAGGCTGTCAGCACCATCATGTTCAAGCCTCAAGACCTACCCACAATGCAGTTAAACTCTCTTCTGCTGGTTGCTCAAAACTCAGGTATGAAATGCTGAGCTGGGCCATGGGGCATGAGGTCTTTGCAGGTTTTCAGCCAGCCCTGGATGAGCGGCCACCATTGGGCTGTGATGGAGCAGATCCCCTCATTGCCTACAGAGGCAAGAGGGGGAGTCTCCTCTTTGGTACATCCTAAATGGACTTTACACAAATTGTGCACATTAATTCAGTTTAAGCATAGTATTTGTGAATTAAGTTATCTGACGCTTCGCATGAAAACTTCAAAAAGGGGAGGGGGGAGGTTTAACTGGGAAAAAGCCTATGAAAATATACTGGAATTATGGTAAAGAAACTGACAGTCTGCTGTATATTGACAGAATTATTTTTATTAAAATACACATCCCTGTGCAAGAGCCAGTGCGGAACAGTGTGCTTTGTCAGTCCCATGCATGAGGCTTCTCAACATTTTCACCTCTCATTGGCAATAGCATCTTGTAACACCTTCTGCATTTCGTCAACACAGCTCTTTCTGCAGGTGAGAAACTTCCAGATTAGAAGTGTGCCATGGCAAGAATTGCTTTTTCTCCTTGAGCATTGTGTTCTCCACTTGTAATATTCTGGCTGGGGGGCTGTGTGGTTTTGATTTGCAGCAGTGTTTGAAACAAATGGAGGAAATCATCTTTGCAACCCTCCAATGTGAATGATCGGGAAAGGCTGGTTAGTAAGGGAAATGGTGAAAGAGTGTCTGAAATACAGGCTGGGGCTTTCTATCCATGAGCTTAACCTTTACATTACACACAGTGCAGGTCCATTTTTCCTTTCAGAAGACAACTTGGCCATCACAGCCATTGGTGTTACATGCTCCCAAGGTGTAACTTGAGAGTTTTATGTCTATAAACAGCCAAGCACCACTCGCGAGATGCTTGTCCCCAAAAATCTGATTCTGCTTCAGCTTCCCTTTCCACCGCTGCATCATCCCATAGTGCTTAAGATCCATGGGATGGTTTTTTCCTGTCCCCTACCTACATTCAATACTCTAGAAAATAACAGCCCTGCCTGTTTTGTGGTCATGAGCACAAAACACTGATGAGGCTTTAGGCTAAGGATCACTCCATGACACTTGCCACTGAGGGGGTTGCATCCTCACCCTGTGGGCACTGCAGACATTGATTTTCATCTGCCTCACTTTGCAGCAGCCACGAGCATACTTTGAAGTAGATAAAGGATCTACATCTTAAACCCTCCACTCCAACCACCTAATTTTGGAGTGCCTGGGGTGGGAGAGAGCATGCTGTAAGGACAGACTTACATATGGGTAAGGGTAACCTCACCCATGGGTCAAGACCTGGCCCCACTTTGACATTCCCAAAGCAGCATGCAGTGATCAGGCACAGTTTGCACCAAGCCTGCAGAAACACTAGCCCATGGTGAAAGGGGTTTTAAATCACACCATGCCCTGGGCTTGCAAGATGTGTCCTTGGGCTGAAAAGTCAGGAAGAATTCAAAGAGCAACTTGTGGCAATGAGTCTTTATTATTATATTTATATATCTATTATAAATATTTGTTCCACTGGGTACATCATCAGGGCAGTGACAGTGGAGCAACTTGGTGGCCACCATTACACTGGTCCTGGGGTGGTCTGGGCTGGCTCCACCTGCAGTCATGGTGCCCACTGCCATGCGACCCTTCAGAGAAGTGCCATGAGCACCATCAGCTTCCTCCAGAAACAGGACTGGATGGACAGGTTGGATGGTGGACAGCAGAAGGGGGATTTCATTTTTTCCTTTGAAGCTTTAATATTGCTTCATTCACCCAGGCCTTCTTGGGGTTGGCACAGATCATGTCACCACTGATAGTCACAAGCCTGCATTGAGAAAGTGAGGAAAGAGTAAAAACATGAAAGCTGTTCCTTTCCCAGGCATTACTTCTGCCCTCCCTGTGTGCAGCCCCATCCTAGATGGAGGCTTGAAGCCATCTCCAGCAGCCTGCGCCCTCCTTAGGCTGATGGTCTATGTTTGAGTCTTCCCAGACCACTGGCATTAGCAGAAAGCACCAAACAAGTTTCTTTACCCCTTCTGCCCTCCCCACAGAGCTGTTCTCCTACCACAGCCCTGCCCAGGTCTGTTCTACCAGCTGTGACCAAGCTGTTGGTAGGGATGGGAGAAGCTGCTCTAGCTCTCAGCTATGCTGCAGTGCAAACCAGGGGTACTCACACAACTGCAGGCAGGACGCATCCTTGGGGGGTCTTGTAGAAGCTCTTCACATGTTGGATAACTCTCCGCGCATACCCATTGCAGCATTCTCTGGGTAATGTGTGGGCTGTCAAGGGAATGGAGAGATGTGAATGCCCTAATTGGATCATGAGACAACTACACCGCAGGATATTGAATATGCGATGGGAGCTGTGGAGCTTCTTGGCAACTGCCACAGCACCACACAGCAGGGATTTTTTTCCCTTTGTGGCAGCAAGCACAGGAATAGGAAATGTGGACAGTAGTGGGGAGGGGAACACGTGAGACCGCAGCCCACACTGCTGCCGTGTATGGTGAGGTCAGGGTGCCCAGCCTGGAGAAGAAGTTTTGGGGGTTTCCAAGCTGGGGGCACAACTGGCAAGGTATTTTGGGAGTCTCCAAACCACTGCAACAGGCTCCCCTCATCCAGCTGAGACCTGGGAAACAGGTATCAGAGGCTCCTCCAAGCTCCTGCAGCATCTCCACAGGGTTGGCTTTGCTGAGACCACCCAGCACCCTCTCCATCTTTCCCTGCACCCCAGGATGTGCCACCCTGCCCTGGCCACGGGGGTGCACCTCCTGCCAGCAGCACCATTCATGCTTCCCTTCTTGCTCTGACCTCCCCAGTGGGGACAGGCTGAACCCAATCTGCAGCAGTGGCCCATGGAGTACCTTACCTGCAATATGGTGCATGGAGAAAGTGAGCAGCAGGGTGAGCAGCAGGACTGGCTTTGCAGCAAACATGGTGGCAGTGTAAGGGCTCTTCTTCCCTGCTTCGCGCTACCTTGCCCTGTGTCTATGTCTTTGGCTCTCGCTGTGCCGTAATTTAACTTCTACATGCCACCCACTTTAACCGCTTTTCCCCAAATTTCAGACATGTTCTAAGAAGCCTCTTAGAGAAGGGGAATTCTGACATTTATTCTGGCGGCACATCCAGTGGTGGGTTGAGGAGGGTGAGGAGTGGGGTGGCCACTTCTGCTTTCTGCGAAAGACCCACAGTGCTAAGAGGGGCTTCCAGGAGACTTCAGGGGAAGCGAAATTTACTCAGGAAAGCAGATTATAAACAGCTTTCTGTGATGACAAAATGTCAAGTCTAATGTTTTCTCCTTCATTTCTGACAGGAGAGACAACACAAAATTTCTAAGAGCTGCAGGTCAGTGACAGGTTTAGCTGGTTTGCCTGAATCATCAAAGGTGAGTGACTGATGAGTCCTCTCCAAACAAGCCCCCCCCATCCATCCTGTCCATACCAAAGGGATTGGGTTAGGCATTGAAGCACTCAGCATGGGATGAGATAGGATGAAGAAGCCACACTGGACCAAACTAGGAGGGATCCCAGAGCATGTGGTGAGAGAGATGCTTTTGGTGGGTTCAGGAGACTTTATAGAAGAAGAAGAAATGGGGCCAAGGAAGTGGAGTGTCTGTGTCTGAGCCCAAGACTGAGCCCAAGCATTGCTTCCATCCATCTCCCACACCAGTGATGGGGTTGACATGGGAGGGTCAGAGAGTCATCCCAGAGCCCAGAGAGGACCCGAAGGGAAGCACCGTGCAGCACTGGTGGACGTTAGCCCAGCTTCCATGAAAAGACCTGCTTCCTGGCAAGGCGAGATGTAGCTGCAAAGAGGGGGTGAGGACCTAGTGGGAACCTACAAAGGATGATACTGAATGGGAGCATGGGAGAGGACCTGGCTGTGGCTTGGGAATGAGGCAAGGCAAGGCTTCTTGGAGGAGAGAAAGGTGGAAATGGACTTCTTTGAAGATTATTTCATGTTTGTGCAACTTCGCTAGAAGAAGAAAGGAGAAGGAAACAAATCAAATGTGCTGATGACTGTTTTGGAAGAATGGTCTGCAGGTCACTGAGTCTGGTGACCTGGTACAGTAGCAGGTGGGTATGCAGAGAACTGAGCACAGCACTGCTGGTTTCTCATGACACTTTCCCCAGGCAAAGGCTCTGCAGGGGGAATACACCTGATACACAGTCCCTGCGCCCCCTTCCACAGCCTCTGCATCCCCCAGCCTGCACTTTTGTTGCTTCTCCCTGATGTACAAACCCTCGAGCCCAACAAGCCACCAGGGTCACACCACCTCCCAGACATCAGTTAAAAGCAAAGGGCTGTAATTAAGGGGGAACTGATCTGATGGCTTTCTCCAGCCAACGTCTCCTCACAAAGGAAACTTCATACGCCAAGCTCCAAGCTCACTTTTCAGACTCATCAGAGGCACACAGCCGCTGCTCCTTTCCTCTAGGTAATTAACCCTGTCCCATCAGAAGCATTAGTAAATGCCTCCGCTGTCTGTTCCTCATAAAGCAAATGAGTGCATGTGGGGTATTTGAAGGCCTGGATAGTCCCAAGAGGCTCTCTGGAGGACTGGGCTTTCCCCTGGTATTAGTGCCCCAGCTGTGGACCTTTGGCCTTGGCTTCAGTTTTCTCCAGCCCCTTCCAAACTGCCACATTCAGGTGGTCCCAGCAAAATCCCAGGCCATCCCCACCAATGTCAGTCTCCTCCTCATGCTGGGAGCTCCAGGGGCTCCCCCAGGTTTGCCTGGTTAGGCAAGCACAAAGGCAGGAGCCATCTGTGTAGAGAGAAGAGGAGGGACAGGCTGTGTGCATGATTTTATTGATGTCTACACTCTCTCTAGAGGTAACCTTCATCACCACCAACCATGGCCAAAAAGGCAAAGGCAGAACTGTAATAATAACCAACTTCCAGAAATTCACCAGAGCCTTCTTCCAGTGCCATGGCTAGGAACAAGAGAATTGGAAAAGGCAATGTGTCAAGTGACATAGTACAACAAACTGCATGGTAGAGGCCACACAGCAGAAAGACCTTACAAACAGAGGTCAAATTTAAATCTCAAGTGGTGATACAAAACCAATTAGCACTAGATGATCTATTAGAGGCCAGTGGAGGCATTTGTGCTCTCATTAACACTGCGTAGAACAAGACAGTAGAAACAGATGGAATGACAATCCAAACCCACCTAAAAGGTTTTCATAAAATTCAGAACCCATCCCTTTTTCTGAGTGGGGTTGACACCAGGCATGGTTTGCAAATGTACTTAAAAGTGTTGTTGAAATCTGTATGTATAGGGCTAATGGCTATAGTATTAACCCTCATGTTTGTTCAATTCATTACTGGTTGTGCTGAGATTGCATGCCTAAGCAGTGGACAATTCCACAACAAAGAGAAATCTGATGGCAATGGAAGTGGATGTGAGAAAAAAAGAAATTAAAGCCAAAGAAAACCAACTCTTCAATAACAGAATCCCTGCCTGGCTTGGGTTGGAAGAGACCTTAAAGTCCATTCAGTTCCACCCCCTGCCACAGGCAGGGACACCTCCCACTAGACCAGGTTACTCCAAGCCCCATCCAACCTGGCCTTGAACACTGCCAGGGATGGGGCAGCCACAGCTTCTCTGGGCAACCTGTGCCAGGGCCTCAGCACCCTCACAGGGAGGAACTTCTGCCTAAGAGCTCATCTCAATCTCCCCTCTGTCAGGTTAAAGCCATTCCCCCTTGTTCTGTCCCTACAGACCCTTGTCCAAAGCCCCTCTCCAGCTTTCTTGCAGCCGCTTTAGGTGCTGGAGCTGCTCTAAGGTCTCCCCAGAGCCTTCTCTTCTCCAGGCTGAACAAAAAGTTTCTCTTCTTCTCAGCCTGTCTCAAGAGTCTGTCTTGATCTCCAGTCTGTCTTGTAGCCCTCTCCTGGAGGCTGTACTGGGGTCTTCTAGGACAAGCAGGTCCTGGGTTACCCAGATCTTCCCAGAGAACCCACCACCACTGTCCCAGACAGGTGGATATCTCCAGTCCCAAGTTTGGACCCTCTGTTGGAGGCTTCTAATGCACATCATGGCCTCACAGCCCCGTTCATGTCCCTGTCCACAGGTAACAGCAGCTGCGGAGGTCTCTGCTGATTGGAGAAGTCAGCTCTGAAGGATGGCTCAAGGCCCACTGTACTGAATACCATGGAGCTGGCAGAGACCCACATGCATCACAGGATGGGGCAAGAGACCTCTCAATGGTGTAAGCTAGGGCTGAAGTTACGGTGATGCTGGTTCTGTGCTGGCACATCTCTGCCAGGAACCAATGCTGGGGAAGGCGGATTAAGAAACAGGCTGGAGGTGAGGCGCTGGGATCCCAGGCACGCTGCGCTCACCCCCTGCACAGTGCCGGGCTGGACATCCTCGCACAGAGCCCTGAGGCCGGTGCTGCATCCATGCCATAGCTGCCAGGAGAGGGCACCAAGACCAAGAAAACAGGATCGTTCTATGGCCCTGGAGAGTAAAGGCACTGGTTTCAAAGGTTTCCTCAAACTGAATTACCTTCACATGAACTAAACCTTTATTTGGTGGCTGTGCTCAGCATGCAGGTACTGGTGGGGCCAGCAGCACACCAGGAGCTGGTGCCCGGCTGGTCACTGTGGTGCAGGGCTCTGGGGAGTCAGTGCCCACCCTCAGCAGTGGGGAACTCAGCAGCCCATCCCCATGGACACTGACTCCCCACAGCCCTGCACCACAATGACCAGCCGGGCACCAGCTCCTGGGGTGCTGCTGGCCCCACCAGGGAGTTGCTCCTCTTGCCCTCAGCACTGTCCATGCTTCACACTAGAGTTTCTTGTGTGCGACCTCTTGTGTGTAGTTTCAGTGTTCAGACCTCCCTAAAAGGGCAACCCTCAGCCCTGACCTGCAGCAGCGACCCATGAAGAGCTTTACCTGCATCAGAGCGTGGGGAGAAGGTGAGTAGCGTGGAGAGCACCAGGACCATCCTTGCACTGAGCATGGTGGCAGCGTGAGTGCTCTTCCTCAAGGGTGCTGCTCTGCCTCCTCCTTGTAGCTCAGCTGTGAGCTCAGGCAAGGTGGTGCCGCAGTAAGCCTTTTCCAAAGAATTTTGACCAACTTCAAGTGAAAGCCCTGTGGGTTTCCTTTGACCCAGAGGATCTCCATATCACGTGGAATCTTCAGGGTTACTGACTGTGGTGGTATCTAGAAAGAATGTTGTACATCGAGGGAAAGCCGCAGGGTTTGCAAGGGAAGTGAAATCCTCCTACTCAGAGGCATAAAACCAAACACATGTGGGCTCTCAAACCCACATAGAGGGGATGTGTGATGGTAGAAAAGGCAAAGCCCAACTTCCCTTTCAAAGTCACTTGTTAGCCCCAGAGCAAGCACAGACATGCTGGAGATGGCTGGATCGCTTCTGACAGTGACCACTGCTGGCATCAGCCCTCTGTGGCTCAAAACCTACAAGATATGAAATGACACCAGAAATTGCATTGCATTCCATGCTGTTCCTCTAGAGAGGAACACAAGCTTTCCACCAAACATCTCCGTTTATAGATTGGAAGCATGGGGTGAAGGGAGAAGAGGGTGCTGTCAAGCCCTCTCTTGCAGATGAGGCTGGCTTAGTCCATTGGCTTCAGGGCAGGAGGCTGAACCAGGCTGAGAGAAATGGAAGGAAAAGATGATGTCCACAGTTCTAAGGTGTTTTTCCAACACCTTCCTCCCTTCACAGCCTTGAAGCCTGCAGGGACCTGCAGAAAGGGGGTCAGCTTCTCTGTGCTTATCTGGGGGCAGCTTCCCTCCACTGTGCTCAACTTCCCTTCTTCACTCAGCTACTCAGAACACCAGACCCTGCTGCAGCTCCTTGCCAGCACAGCAACTTCTCTGAAGCTTATCGTCCTATTGCCTAGCTTTTTTCCAAGCTGTAAGCAGATGCATGGAGCAGAAGCATCCCATGCAGATCATAGAATCACAGAATAGTTAGGGTTGGAAAGGACCTTAAGATCATCTAGTTCCAACTCCACCTGCCATGGACAGGGACACCTCACACTAAACCATGTCACCCAAGCCTTCATCCAACCTTGCTTTGAACACTGCCAGGGATGGAGCACTCACAACCTCCCTGGCCAACCCATTCCAGTGCCTCACCACCCTCACAGTAAAGAACTCCTTTCTTATATCCAATCTAAACCTCTCCTGTTTAAGTTTGAACCCATTTCCCCTTGTCCTGTCACTACAGTCCCTAATGAAGAGTCCTTCCCCAGCATCCCTGTAGGCCCCCTTCAGATACTGGAAGGCTGCTATGAGGTCTCCATGCAGCCTTCTCTTCCCCAGGCTGAACAGCCCCAACTTTCCCAGCCTGTCTTTGTATGGGAGGTGCTCCAGTCCCCTGCTCATCCTCGTGGCCCTCCTCTGGACTTGTTCCAACAGCTCCATGTCCTTTTTATGTTGAGGACACCAGAACTGCACACAATGCTCCAAGTGAGGTCACAAGAGCAGAGTAGAGGGGAAGGATCACCTCCTTTGACCTGCTGGTCACGCTCCTTTTGATGCAGCCCAGGATGCGGTTGGCATAGTCCCCCTTCATCCACTGTGAGCTACTCAAGGGTGCACCTCAAGCCCTTCTTCACATTGTCACCCCTCTGCCCCTTTGGAGCAGGGCATTATGCTTGGAACTGCATCATCCCTGAACACCTTTTTAAAAGCTTGGGGAAATCCACCCAATGCTGAGAAATGCTCTGGTCATTCCCAGGTCTCCTCAATCCCAGCTGCAGTAGGAGACACATCTGCTGACTATGGTTCAAGGAGCTTAGGCAGGGTATGCCAAAGTTCTTCCCAACCTAGTAGACATGATTAAAATACACACTCAGATGCCTGACGCTGCTGTGCTTTGGCTCAAATCCTGTGGAGAGATGGAGTCTCTTCATCTCAGAAGCATAGCTTGGCCCAGGAAGAGCTGGCATGAGGCCACCTATGCCATGTAGCAGCCAGAAGACTAAAAATAAAGCATTTCTGGACAGGTCCCACAACCTCTAAGGACAGTTCTGCTCCTTCCTGTGTGCATTCAGCCCAGTAACTCAGTGTCTCCCTAGCCTGTAATGAACTCATGCCCTCCTGCTGATCCCCAAAAGCATCTTTCCTTTCTCACACAACTTCACAGGTGCTCCCTTCCCTTCTCGGCCACCTCCCCACCTGTGCTTTGCCTGGGGTTCCCTTCCTGCAGACTTGTGTACCTCTACAAGAGCCTCTCCCCAGATCTGGGCCATGGCTCCTGGGACCAATGCAACCTCCCATCCCACAAGACCATCCCAGCACACAGCCTTTTGGAGATCACAGTGCCCTCAGCTGCAGCCAAACTGGCAACACTGAGCTGAGGACATGAGCCATATTGCTTTTTGTCTTGCCTGTGGTGTGCACAGGATCAGGGCCACCAAATGCAGGTCGTGTGATGCTGTCATACCCATGGCAGATGTCCTCAAGCTGGGAGAACTCATGCTCCCCTGCAGTCACAGGCCAAGGGAGCTCACAGCCTGTCTTAACCATGCCTGGGACAAAGCCACTACCTGAGGGCAGGACCCTGATCAACACAGAATGATTTTGGGGATGGACTTGCTGCAAGCCCGTGGCAGGTCTCCTGTCTCCCCATGGCCTGGGGCTTCACCCAACCACTCCATTCACAGAGGATGCTTTGGGCGGACAGATAGGGCAGCACATATTGCTGGTGGCTGACCAAGTACAGAGGCTCCCTGCAGCCAGAGTCAGGGAAGAGACTACTCTGTATAGAGAGGACCTTGAGAATTAAAACTACTAGTGGGGGCCTTCTTCTACAGGGTTGTGCCTACTGTCTGGCAGAGGGTCTGGCCTAGGATGTTCTGCTTCCTATTTCTCAGGTCTTCAAACAGTCACTATTGCAGCCAAACAATTAATAATTCCCTGGAGACCCTTTGATGTTTATTCTTTTACTTTTTGGGAAGGGAAAGGCTAATTTGCTGTCATTAACTGACCAGTGCTGGAAAGCCCCACTGCTGGCCCAAGTTCTGTTTTCATTTGGCTGGGCTCTGGAGAATTTCCTTGGTTACATTTAAAAACAAACAAACAAACAAACAAACAAACCCAAAAAGAAAACAAGCAGAAAACAGTGTCCTCTTGATCCTGCAAGAGAAGGAGAGGAGGAAAGCTTGGGGACACTTCATGTGCAGCCTTTGCCAGCAATGGTGCCAGTGGAGGGAGGAAAGAACTGGGCAGAACATGCCCCATGCTCGGAAATAGGCTCTCAGCAAGTAACTGAGCACTCCCAGCCATGCTGGACAACAGCCATATTGGCACTGTGCTGCTTGGGAATGCACTGCAGAGGAAACTGGGTTGCCAAGGCAGGAGAGGCTGAGCATCACCGAGTGCCTGAAACCTGTCCCCAGGGAGGCAGTGGGATGGTTAGGAATAAGCTTTTCCCTATTATCTTCACTTCTACCAAGTCACTTTGAGTCTTCTCCATTTAGAATATGAAACATTCTAGGTTTTCTGCTATTTAAACCTCAGCTTTCTGAGTGTAAAGCCCCTTCAGAAGTCTTTATGGTGCTCACTCAAGGGTCTCCCCAGCTCCATTTTGAAGCTCTGGTTGACTCAGGATGCAATCACAAACCAAAAGCAATGCTCTCATTCCTTCCCAGAGTCAGTGCTCACCCTGTGACTCCAGGTAGGACTGTGCCAGGTCCTACATCCTGGAAAGACAATTTGAAAAGAGGAAAACAAGAGTCTCTTCCAAAGCCTGCTTCCTACAGCTAGACACTGGGGACAAGCAAGTACTGGAAGCTGATGACCCAAACTACATCCTGTGCGGTAAGTCCTCCCTGGTGCCATGGGACACAGAGGTTGAAGGAAGGACATGTCCTGAAGCCCTTTCCCAGGGGATTATCTGCACTAAATTACTGGACAAGCTCACCCACCAGCATAGGGGACAGAGCAGAAACCCACCATAGCCAGGCAGGGAACCCTTACCACAACAGCCAAGCAGAGAGGCCAGGAGGGAGGATGCACCTGAACGGGAAGCAGCCACTTCGCTAAGGAAACAAAACCAGTTTGTGATGCTGGGTTTTGAGCATTTTTCAAATGCACTGGAAAAGGAGACTTTTCCCCATTTTTTCTCCAAAGAGGTTGGTCAGCTGACTGGATGTTAAATAAAGGTTGGATCTGTGGTGTCAGGAGGAGCTGCTGCTCCTGAGGAAGATTGTGCTGGAGAGGCTTCTGTGTCAGGCAGCACTCAAAGACAAGGATGTTTGGTGAGGACTTCAGCCTCCTTTTTTCAAGTCTGACCTTTTTTGAGCTCCTAGAGGCAAAGGCAATGGTGTGAAGCCTTGTTGCTCACTTCCATCACCTGAGATGGTCTCTGGTTACCCAAGGGGGACCTTGCTACAACGGCAGCCCTTGCAGTGAGGTGAACATGACACAATCCTCATAAAAGTGCAGATTAAGAAAACTCAAATAATGGAAAAACCACAGCTACACAGCAGAACTGCAGCTAAGAGGACATCATACGTTCTGCCAAGCCAGCATCATGAAAGCAGCGGCAGTTAGCTTGACAGTAAGATGACCTACGCACCAGCATGCTGATGCAACATTTCACAGGAAAACCACCATGCCAATCAGGAACCGACATTTCATATGTCACAGTGCAAGTCTCAAACCAGAGAGGATGGAGACTGCTGGATCTCTGTTTCACAGGAATAACCTTGCCCCTCACACATCACCCTGGACACAAGTCAGGGTTTAGAGAAGGTGATGGCAGAGGTCCAGACTGCAGGGAGCAGTGAGAGGGGACAAGCCAGGAGCCAAAAGTGACCAACACAGAAGAGATGTGAAGCTACTCAAGTGAGTCCAGAGGAGTCCACAGAGATGCTGCGAGGGCTGGAGCAGCTCTGCTCTGGAGACAGGCTGAGAGAGCTGGGCTGCTTCAGCCTGGAGAAGAGAAGGCTCCTTAAGGGGAGACCTTAGAGCAGCTCCAGTGCCTAAAGGGGCTGCAAGAAACCTGGAAAGGGGCTTTGGACAAGGGCCTGTAGTGACAGGACAAGGGGAATGGCTTTAACCTGACAGAGGGGAGATTGAGATGAGATGGGTGGTGAGGCCCTGGCACAGGCTGCCGAGAGAAGCTGTGGCTGCCCCATCCCTGGCAGTGTTCAAGGCCAGGTTGGACAGGGCTTGAAGCAACCTGGTCTAGTGGAAGGTGTCCCTCCCTGTGGTAGGGGTTGGAACTGTGTGAGCTTTAAGGTCCCTTCCATCACAAACCAGGCTGGGATTCTGTGATTCTATAACCCCAGCACAGGCAGTGTCCTCATCAGTGAGGTCGCACAGGGCCTGAGCACAGTGGCAGAGCAGGTGCTGGTAACAGGGTCTATCTATGGTCCCAGACACACCAACGCAAGAAACTAGGTCCATGATCTACTTGGGAGGCTTAGGGGCATTCTCTCATCAGCTACAGAAGGGGAGAGAGAAAAGACTACAGCACCAGCCAGGAGACAAGATACCTACACCATAGGTCCAAGGTATATCCAATAGCAGGGCCAGGACATTAGATAAGCACTTTACAACACATCCAAAGCAGGCGTTAGAGGCTCAAGCCAGAGCGTAAGTGGGGCTCCAGGATTTGGGCAGAGGGAGGAGGTGTTTATCGCCAGGTGAAAGTGGTCAGGGTGACCAAGGCCAATTAGTGCCCTCAAGGCCTGCCACTGTGCTGTATCCTGTGGGGATGTGAAGGCAGGGAGGTGAGCTTATGTGGAGTTCCAGTGATGCCTTGTTCTTGTAAGTTCAATCGAAACACCAAAATAATGAAGTGATGGAGAGGGCTGTACTAGTGTGGAGCTGTAAAACAACAAAGGTCAGGAAGGGACCAGAAGGGGCATGCCATGACCACGGCCCCCCCATCTCCCATGGGTTGTGGGGAAACCTTGAGGCAGAAGCACGTGTCTGGCACAGTCGCTGCAGAAGACAAGCCTTCTCCCACCTGAGTGTGACAGACTTGGCATTAGTTATCTCCTGGACCAAATTCTACACCTGTGGCAGCCCATGCACCTCCACAATGAGCACAGGAAGGTGCATGGCTGGATATCCTGTGCACAGGGTCTTTGCACTGGCAGACTTAGAGAAGCTGGGGAGCAGCAGCAAAGCTGGAGAGCATGTGCCTCCAGCTAGGACAAAGGACCATCCACACATTCCAGTGCTTCCCAGGAGCCACAGCCTATGGTGGTGCTTACTCCATGTGTTGGAAGTGATTCACTGCTGCCGGGGCTGCCTTGTTTACACAGCACCCCTCCTGTGTAATGGAGAGGGAAGGGAAGGGGAGAGAAGGGGAGGGGAGGAGAGGGGAGGGGAGGGGAGCTTTTTACCCGCAAAATGACCTTTCTGATTCACGGAGGGGAAATTTTTCACAGAACTCACTATCTCCCAGGCTTGTTGGCAGTGCTGGAGCATGGCTGGGATCATGCTCACCCCTGACCCTCTTGCTCCTTCCAGCCCCACACTCCAGGCAAGTCCCTGGGCACTCTTGTATTGTGTTGCCTTTCCCACCTCTCTTCCCAGCATTAGAGAGGGACACACAAGGGCAGCCCAAGGCCTGGCTGGAGTGGGAGAGGTTTCAGCTCAGCCCATGGGCTTTTGCTCCCTCACAAAACAGACTTAGAGAGTAATGTTTTGATTTCTATGGGTTGTTGCTTGGCCATAGCTTTGCTTAAACAAAGCAAAACCCTGGCTGTTTATTCAGTACTGCTTTAGCAGGATGGAAATGCAATTCCCTGTGAGAAAACACTCTCTGCAAAGTTTTGGCAAGACTGAAGCCTTTAAGCAATAGCCTGGAGCAATAGTCCAGCTGCATCAGCTGTGCCTGCTTTGCTGTTTCTTGGTGATGCTGGGATTCCTCCCATGGTGCTTAACCACACATGTGCACCTCTAAAGCTCTGCGGGGACCAGGCTTGGAAAGTCAGCCCTGGGCTGAATACCCTGAGGACAAGAGTTTTTAACAGAAAGACTTTATTACTTTTACTTTTATAAAAAGATACAAAACAGATATCCCATGCACACACTCAGATACACATGGTACACCAATGAATCAGAGCTTGACAGTCACACTGTACAGCAAACGACACCTTAACCCTTGGAGCTGAAACCAAACCAGTGTCCTTACAAACACTGATTGAAGCAACCACATCACCTGGTGCTCACTCACCTTCCCAGCATCGCCTCCAGCTGAAGACACCATCTGTAGCCAGACAAGTGTCCATTCCATTTGCTGGAGTGCCTCTAGAGCGACCCAGTTCCCTTGGATATGCACAAGCTGTTCAAGCCAAGCAAGAAAATAGACAAGGCACAATGTTTCCCAGCATTCCCAGAAAGGCCTTGACTCTGCAAGGCTCCAATAGCAAGGACAGGACATTACATACACTCAAGTCACTACAAAAGTAACATTTCTTCTGTATGTGCTTCCTATAAAAATAATGCCACAGGACATGACCTCATGAGGTGCAAGGCTGAGAGCTCAGCTGTGCCGGAGCCAGGCAGGTGGGCAGGCACCACTGACAGCCCCTGACTGTAGCTCCAGGTAAGTCAACCCCAGCCAATGTCACACAGGTGGGCTGTCACCCCAAATTCCTGATTACAGTTAATTTGATTGTGTTCTGCACTTGCAAAGCCTGAGATCGACACTTGCCTCCCCTTTCTCAAGTCAACAAAACACAGAGATAAGGGATTGAATGACGACAGAAAGCAAACAACTCTGCAGTCTATCCTCCCCACCTCCAGGGCTGGATGGATGCCCTGATGGTGCAATCTGATGGATCTAGTAGGCCACCTTCCTCCAGCTATGCTTTACAGCTGGCCCGTCCTTTTTGTTTTGATTATGTTCCTTATTATGTGGTTTTGCTTTCTTTTTTCCGCATGCATACTTCTGATTCACTGAGGTTGATTAGAGAAGGATCTGACCCTTGATAACTTATCTACGAAGCATTATATTGTGAAGATCTTTGCACACTCCAGCAAAATTCATACTGGAAAAGCCATTTTGTCCTTTCTTGTGGAAAAGGCTTGTTTCTAGAGAGAATATGGAACCAGAAGGATGATACATCTGCTGCGTAATTCCTAGGTGATTAAATCCAGAAGTGCATTTAGCTGCTGTAAGAGTGTACTTCCTGGCTTTTGTGCTTGCAGAGCAGAGCAAAACCCCTCCAATGGTATCACAAGAACAGCAAAATTATTGGGTGACTTCTTGTTTTTTCCTCATTTGTAAAGGCTCATCCACATTATCCTGACCTGGTGCTGCACAAAGGTGGGCATGGACCATCAGCTGGCAGAAGAGTTTTATTGCAGTTGACTTGCCAAGAACCAGGTCTCAGACTAAATTGACAAGAAGAAATGCCCATAGCTGTTAGCGAGAAAGGTGGCCTGATTTCAAGGAGATACAATGTAGGTTGCCAGCCCCTCTGAACATGAAATCTGAATATGAAGCACAGACCTTCAATCCCCTAATCAGATGCAGTTTTCATCAGCTCAGTCTGAAAAGCTAGGCCACCCTTTGTGTCTCCAGCAAGAGTAAGTAGAGTATTTGATCAGCCAAAGGAGAGCCAGCACTCAGCTCACCACAGGCATCAGTTTTGGTCTGACCAAGAAGCCAGTGAAGTGCAAAGAAAGCAGCTGCAGAGGGTTTGTTAAGTGCAAGTTGTGTGGGTTTGGTGTTGAATTACCCAAGGTGGCTGAGCCCGAGCCCGGCAGCATGAGTGAGTCAGCATCTTCTCATCTGGGCCATGATAAAATGCACGAAAATCCCCAACAGTGATTTGGAAAGTCACATCTGCCCACCACCTGGCAAAGAGCCACCATGCAGCTCTAGAACAGCAACAGCCTTCGTACGTGGCAGTGCCAGAAGGAAAAAGGGTATTTATTTCCAAAATTGGCCAAAGATTTTTTTTGTTTTACATTCTGCTCTGGAAAAACACCAGTTTTCTCTGGTATTTTTATTTCCTGCTTTCCTTCCTGCTGGTCCCCATAAACTTAACTTTTCAGCAGCAACACACGGTTTGGGCCAAAAATATCTATGCCATAAAGATTTCAGACTACTTCCATTGGATAGTTATTATTTTGATGTCTCTCCTGCTGGTAAAGCAAGCCCTGCACCATTTCTCTTGACATTCCTTCCGTTATGACTCCAAATTTTAGATATAGCCATACAGCAGCAACGCTGCAAAGCATCAGACTGCACACGACAGCAACTGGAATGACAAAATGCATTTGAGATGTTGACAAGAAGCTGGGAAGAGGCAGAGCATTGGGCCTTTCTGTAGTTGTCTGCATCCTGGCTTGGCCTAAGAATGCTTGACTGGTGAAAATTAACGTATCTGAAGGCTCTTGCTTTCCTACAGATGATGAATAATCAAATGTTGTGGTACCAAAAGCACCTACAGAGGAACTGAAAACCTTGTTGGTATGGCCAGAAGGACCTTTGTCTGTGGCAGTTGTGGAGTTTAGAGTAGGAACTGAAGCAGTTTCCATGCTGTCCAGGATGGAGGAGGGATCCCTATAATCAGTGTCTGGTGTACTGCTTTTTGCAGTTGCAGGATCCAGGGATTCATTTGTAGGAAGTACAGGGTGGTCTGATCCTTTAAAAATGGCCATGGGATCTGAATTTGAGCTAGGAGATGTCACGTCTTGAACACCAGACATAGCATTTGCAGTATGTCCTACAGGTTCTTCTGTAGATCCTACAGCATTCTCAAAACCATGCACAGAAGCCTTGCGGAATGGGGTGGACTGGCTAGAGACAATGCGTATTGAAGAAGTTGTTGAAGGTGCAGGAGATCTTAAGGAATCTCTGTTTGATCCTGGACTGACTTCAGAGCAGGCAGTAGCCTGAGATGGAGCTGTTACTGTAAGGCCAACATGTTTCTGAAAAATACCAGGCTCTTCTGGAGCTGCTGCTGAGGTGGCACCATGTGAAAGCAGGGAGGCTTCAGCCCTTTTCTGGTCCAGTTTTTCTACAATCTTCTTCACCCAGTTTGCCTCTGGATCTGCACAAATCTCTACAGACTTCAGAGTAACAAATCTGAAAATAAAAAGGTATCATTTAGTGGATAAAGTAAACAGTGGTTTAGATGATCAGCGTGATACAGAAGGCATGCAGACAGCAACATTGTCTCTCTCAAGTCCACAGAAAAGACCAGAGGGGTTGGATGGAATCTTTATTTCAGGAAGGGCAGGTGCCTCTGAGATCTGACTGAATGGTGAGCAGCTGAAAATTACTCATGAGTGAAGGGTTTCCCCCAAGAAGTTTTCCTCCTTTGAAAGCACTGTCCTGATGTCTGGATGCAGTGTTTGCCTCCAGTGCTTAGGGCAGGAAACTCCTCAAGCATCAGTTGCCCAAGGGCAAGCGTATGTGAAGACAAAATCCTCTGGTTTACTGAGTGAGATGAGATTTTGCAAGGTCAGCCCATAGGGTTCACTATAAAGCAACCTTCTGTGCTTCAACAAAATGGTCTTAATAGTGCCTCAGTTTCAGGGTAAGCTGAAAACAACAAATATCCTAAAGGGGAATGAAGCTTTACTCATTCCTAGACCAGCTCCAAGTCTTAATCTGTCTCTAGAGGAAACAACTGCTTCCATAGACACATGAGCTCTCATCCTGCATGCTTCCCTGGAAGCGTTGGAACTGGATGAGCTTTAAGCTCCCTTCCAACCAAAACCTGTCTGCGAACCTATGATTCTACGATTCCAATGCCCCATTCTGCCAACAAGTACATCTGTCAGTCCTTTCCCCATCTATTTATCCCCACCTCACTCTGTGTGTGAGCCCATGATCTCACTTGGAGGCTGCTGATCTTTAAAGGGGGCGGGGGGAACTCACTCACCCTTCAAGTAAGTACCAGCATTTGCTCTGTTTCCCAACTGCTCCTTGCTCTGAAGCAAGGGCATGGGATGACAGGGTGATGCTGAATCAGGGTTTGGGTGATGGGGCAGTGCTTACATGACAGCTTGTTTGGTGCAGCGGTGGTCAGTCCTGCGGTAGCTCCTTATCCGCTTTGCTGCTAAGCCAGATGAAAAACCACCACACTCAGTTGAACACTTCAGAGGTGCTTTAGGTTGCCCTGAAATAAAGTATTCAACATATTAAACACTGACTTTTTGACTGGTACTATAAAAACTGGCACTGTTTCTCTTTTCTCTTCTCTGGGCAGGAGTCTGGAGCTTGCCATGAAAGTTTCCAATCCCTGCTAAAATGAGATGAAGAAAAATCCCACCAGGGTGATGAGTTTCTGCATCACCCAAACAGGCAATAAAATGCCCAGAAAACTACACAAAAGCACCGTGAAAACTGTGGGGCTCTTGGACCACCCCTGCAGCTTGCCTTACAGGATCTGCAAGCACTGCCTGGAGGTCCTCTGTGCGAGGACTTAGTCCTGCAGGTCCCCTCCTCTTTGGGTCACAGGAGGACTGCTCACACAGTGCCTAAAAAATACATTTCTTCATCCCCAAAAGACCTGCTACAGCTGCCACCAACAGGCTCTTGGTGTAGGCAGTGCAGACCAGAGGGCCTGACCTCTCCTTCTCTGGATCAGACATAGCAATTCCCCTGGTGGGAGTTTCCCTCTGGGAGAGCACCCTCTGGCTCTCTGTTTGCTTGTATGCGATCTCCGACTGCCACCTGAGCTCAGAGAAAGGGTGCGGAGAAAGAAAATTCTGGTGAATGCTGCATTGCTCCGTTTGATACTTGAGCAGCACAGCCCCACAGCAGCTCCTCATCAAACACCTCCTCTATCTCCTCCACAAAATTCGGTTTTAATTTTGTCCAGTGTAAAAATAAACCTCACTTGACCCCTTCAAGGGGCAAAGCCAGTCACAGCACAAGGGACTCTCTGCTTCTGATCCTACCCCAGCCTCTAAGAGCATGTTTGCCAAGAGAACGGAGGTTGTGCAACGCATCTTGGCAATTTGTTTCCGACATCCCAGGGGTCAAGACTTAGGAAAAAAAGCCCTGATTTATCTTAGCCCCTCTTAGAAGAAAGGAGCTGGAGGCTGGTTTAGATCAGCCAGTCTCTACAAAATATCGTCTCGGTTTCCCAAATGAATTTGGTGAATTTGATGCAGTTCAATTGGGAATGATCCAGCCACCAGGAGCAAGAATGAACATAACAACAGGAACACCCTCAGCTCTTTTGATCCATTTACTGAGGAAACCCACTGCAAAGAACTCACAAGCAAATCCCTCATGGCCCTTTGACAGAAGCACATTTCAATCTCTGTAATGCTAAAGCAAAGCCATTTCTTCACACAATAATGAGTTCTCTGGCACTGTTGGGTCAAGAATACCTGTTTGGGGAGACCAGCTTCCCAATTAACTCTCTGTAGTCAGAGGACATACTGCTGGTGTCTTCCACTTTCAGAACTACTGTTCAACAAAACAGGCATAGCAACAAGAAAGCCAGAACCATCCCTGTGGATGGAGGTGCATGGCAGGGAGTGGCTGGGGACTTCTTCCAAAGGCCCTTCTCTTCTGATAACCATTAACTGGTTTTCCATTTATGGGCACCAATGCAAATGATCTGCAATTAACTGAATTCCTGGTGTGTTTTTTCCTAAGAGAAGGAGCTTGGAAAGCCCCTTCCAAGGACAAAGTAGTGTTAGAGGGAACATGAAGCCAGCCTTAGTTGTCCCCTCCTCCTGGGGCACACAACCTTGCTTCTCTGGGCTACAGCTCAGTCTTTGCCAAAGGGTCCTCAGGGACACCTGGGACCTGAGAAACTTTCCATCCAGAACCACTGCTGCTCAGAGGCACCACTTGTGGGAGCCACTGGTGCTTGCTTTTCAGCATGGTTTCCCAAGAGATCCCAGCCAGGGAGCACCACCAGCTTTTCTTTCTTCAGACCCATCTGATTCCATCACTTTAGAGGAGATAGACACTTGGCCACAGGGCAGCAGAGCTAGGCAGTGCCAAAGCAGACAGCAGATCCACGGGCAGGGTAAGCTGCCTGATGTCTCTGTGCCCAGTTTACTCAGGCCAGACCTGGAGAACCTGAACAGAGGTATGAGGAGAGAAGCGCCATCCCCAGCTACCTTTGCTGTCCATCTTCCTCTGGTCTGCTGGCAGCAGGGTACAGATCCTAAGGGCTCTTTGCCATTTTCCCGTCCCTTGGTGAGACCAGATCTATGCCCTGGGCAAAGTCCAACTTTGCCTGTGCTGCTGCGAAGCTTTCTGACAGCCCGGCAGCAATGCACCCTGCTTAATTGCTACGTGGGGCAGCAATTATTGATCTGTGCCACAGATCTTAAACCAAGACCAGCCTAGGGAGCAGTGTGCCCACCTCTCCCCCATCCTCCAGCCCACCCCAGAGCAGAGCTTCCCTGTGCCTCGCAGTGATGGGAGCACAGCATTCTGGACAGCCAGACATCCAGCCCTGGACAGGCTGCGGTCTACCCCGATGTCATATCCCTTAGGGACATGGAAAAAGGGGAAAAGAAGTGCATTTTACTCCTTTTCTAATGAGGATGATCAGAAAGTCCCTCTGACACTCTTCCCACCTACCCTCAGGAGTGACAGAAGCCATCACAGGCTGCCTGGAGGCCACTGCTGCCAGGATCACTGTTGTAGGCTCCCTCTGCCCCTTTCCAAACCCAGCCTGATCCTGTCATGAGGTCTCCCACAGCCCATGAAGGTCTCCTGGTGCCTACTGTCTGATCCAGCGCTGCTTCTCCTGCTCCCGAGCACTTCACCTCCCCCTTGTGAACGTGGCTGCTCCCCTGGGGAGCCTGCGGGGACGCAGAGCCGCTGCTCACCTCCAGCCCGGGCCACCAGGCACAGGACCCTCAGCACAAACAGGACCTGGAGAGAAACAACCTTCATGTTCCCGCGGTCGGCAGCACGAAGGGCACGGAGGGAAGGATTACTGGCAGTATTTCCTGCTCCCGACTGCTTATTGTGTCCTTCGGAGCAACGCAGTTGCTGCAGCTCATTCCAGGATTAGGAAGCCCTGAGATGGGGGTTTCAACTGTTATTTAGCTCCCACAGACACAACCCAGAGTGACGACACAGGAGTTGGAAGGAGGAGTGGGACAGGGGAGGGAATGTCGCCTGCCCCATAGACAGCCAGCTCCTGGAATTCCCCGCCTGGACTTGCACCAGGTTTCCTTAGCGCATGTAGATCAGCTGCAGCGCCTTGGTGACTCATTCAGGCAGGGACGGACTTCCAGGAGTCACCTCCTCCATCCTCCTCTCTGGCTGGGGAGAGGCACCACTGTCTCAGGCTTGGGAAGCTCTCCCCACCTCCAACCCACACCTCCCCCGTGCGCTAAGCTCATTCTTTGCCTCAAATGCAAAAGCAGCTATCCTTTTCCTTTTCGGTGGCCACCTCGTAACAGCAGCATAGGTCGTTAGGCCAAAAGAGGCAGCATGTGCTCATCAGCTGGACTGGTGAGCCAAGTCAGGCTGCCTCTTGGGAGCACCACCAAAGCCAGGGGTGAGCAGGGACCCAGTGGCCTCCCCAGGCAGCTTTGTGTTCACTGAGAACACTGTGAAGCACGCTTGTCACCACAGCCCTGACTTTGGATACACATTTTGGTCGCAGCCCTCGGGGTGTTGCTGATGCTGAGATCCCCAGCATCAGCTGGGGCACCCAGATCCCCAAGCAACTGGGCTGGCCAGGTTGCTTCCTGCACCAGCATGAAGCCAGGTCTGCAGCAGACATGTCGGCACGGCATCACATCCTGCACCTTTACTTTCTCTTTCATCTCAAATCCCAGCAGACTACATGGCAATTTTCCCTGCCAACTCCCACAGCTGAAAGATGAAGATAAGATCAAGTCTGAGACAGTGTGGCTGCCTCTGAGATATTTTTTTCCCAGAGTTTTCTTAGGGCTGATGGCAACTGGGCTTCTCTGTGCTGGGGGAAGTTCCAACAGTTCCAGTTAGGATTTTATTCCTAAAGACCAAAACCCCCTAGGTTTCCATAGGATGTACTTTTAGAACATTTGGTGAAACTTCCAGCCTGTAGCTTCAGCCTTTGCTTACATTGTAATAGAAGGTAAAACCCATTTCAAGGAAATGAAAACAATAATCAAGACCTTGAAATAGTCTGTTTGATCCAGCCAGAACAGAACACACTGCATCTGCTGGGACTTTTTCAGGCCCCTTCCACAGACAGTGTTTTCTCAGGCTCGGCAGAGCCTTACAGGAAACTTGTACCCAGGAACTGGCATTACCTAAGGCTGCCAGTTCTTTGGCTGCTGGAAGTGGTAGCGTGGCCCACACATGCTCACATCTCCCCTGGAAAAATGAGTTCTGCTCCACCTGCAAAGGACTTACTGCCAGTGATGGGTAGAACTGATGAAAGGGCTCCAAGTGTGCATACAGTGTGGGAGGGTGAGTGCTCTGTTTGCTAAAGGTACGGCTTGCCACAGGTGTTGTTTTGAGGCAGGAAGAGCTCAATGCAGCTGCTTTTCCTGTGCAGCCAGGGCCCATGGCAGTCCTGGTAGGGAACTCCTGCAGGACACTCTTGGAGACCTCCAGTTGCTCCCAGTGAGGTTAGCAGCTGGATTTGGAGGTGGCATATATATGAGGGTGGAGGGCAGCAGCACCTCAGCACAGCTCCATGGATCATGGCAAGCCAAGTGCTGGCAGTGGCGTGGGCCTAAGGCAAACCTTGCAGCTCCCTCCTGAGAGCAGGACGCAGAGGCACATCAACTCCAATGGGAGTGGGCAAAAAACGAGGCCTGCAGTTGACGGTAAAGGGAAACCATTGCTCCCAAACTACTTCCTATGCCACCCTCCCTGTCCCCCTGCACATCTGCTTGCTGCAATTCTTTCAGGTTTTGCAGCACTGAAAGCCCCAAAGTCAGAGGACCTGCTGTATCCCAGGAGAGATTTCTGTTGTACATATCAATCATCCATAGGTGTTGTATTGATCTGACAGCGAACAGTCTCAGCAAAAGGCCAGGTTGGATTGGGCTTGGAGCAAACTGCTCTAGCGAAAGGCGTCCTGGCCTATGGCAGGGGGTTGGAACTGGACAAGCTTTAAGGTCCCATCCAACACAAATCAGGCTGGGATTCTGTGATTCCCTGGGCTTGTCATGACTTCAGCTGATTTTAGCTTCTTTTTCCAGGCAATTGCTGCAGTCAATTTGATTTGGCTTTGCTTTAGTTTGTAGGAACAGCAAGTAGTTAGTTATTATGCCTGGGACTGTATATATTACATATATATTACATATATATTATATATTAAATTGTGATATGGATGAGGGCAGGCAAGGGAGGACACCAGCAACCCCAGTCCATAAACATGAATCACAGCACCTGAGAAATGGAATCTGCAACCCTGCAAGTCAGGGGCAACCGGCTTTCAGGAAACAAAGTGCAGAAAAAATTAATTACTGGGAACCAGGGAACACAGGCTGTGATAAGCAAATGTAGGAAATGAAACCAAGCAGACCACGACTGAGGAGGAAGAAAGCCTACTGCAAATGTCATATCCTTCCAGTGACCACTGTGAGCTGGAGCAGCTCCTCACAACCATACCCCATTCTTCCATAGAAGGTTGAGAAGAAGGCTTCTTGAGGTTACTCTTAGCACCCAAAGGCTCTCCGGAGGGGTGGTACAGCACTGACAAAAAGCAGTAGAAACTGGGAAGAGGTTTGAGATTTTTCCTGTGTAACTTGTAACTGCAGTATGAATGAAGGAAGGACATTAGGCTGATCTGAAACATGGAAAGAAAAAAAACATAAGTAAATCTACATCTGAGGGAACTGGCGGTATTTAGTCTGGAGAAGAGAAGGCTCAGGGGGACCTTATCACTCTCTACAACTGCCTGGCAGGAGGATGGAACCAGGAGGTGGCTGGTCTTTGCTCCCAAGGAACAAGGGATAGGACAAGGAAAAATGGCCTCAAGCTGCACCGGGAGAGGTTCAGATTGGAGACTAGGGACAGATTCTTCCCCAGAGGGTGCTCAGGCATTGGAACAGGCTGCCCAGGGCAGTGGTGGAGTCACCGTCCCTGGAAGTGTTCACAAACCAAGTAGAGGAGGCCCTTAGAGACATGGTTAAGCGGTGGCCTTGGCAGTGCTGGGGAAGGGTTGGCCCCAGTGATCTTAAAGGTCTTTTCCAGGTTTTAAGGCTGATTTCACAGTCTGTGCACATGCTACCTGTGGACTGGCTGTGTGACAATGGACATTTTGTGAGCAATCCAGAGGCCTTGGTGTTAGGCAGCCTGCATGAGAATGGTCACTTAGTCGAGATAGACTGAAGGCCATGGATGAGGGAGTACAGAAACACCAGCTGCAAGGTTGCAGAAGTAAGCAGAAGAGAAAAGGAGCTGAGAAGTTCTGGGGCTCGAGTTCCCAGGACAGTGTTATCCAATCCTAACATTGTTAAGCATTAAGGTGCCCAATCAACAATTGCCAAATCACTGTAGCTGTGCTAAGAATCTCTGCATAAGGTTAACACTTTGTCTAATAAAATGGCATTCACTTGATCACATTGATCGTCTCAGCGTTGTCCGTAGGAAATTTGAGCTCCTGCACTACCAAGTGTGGGCAGAGGGACCATGCACAGGCCACTGAGCACTGCTGGAGGTGCAGACCTTGGGCCACCTAACACAGCTCCAGGATTGATCCTCAGCACCCACAGAAGCACTTGGTGTCTCGAGCGAGGCAGTTCAATGTCAAGGCTGGAGTTTGGGCTCCCCGGCTCCAGTTCCTGCTCTGCTCTAAGGCAGTTTCGTATCAGGATGGTTGTCCTGCTACTTACAACTTGGTCTTGGTCTGCTGTGAGGAAAGTTAGAATAAGATCTGGGGTGGCCTGAATGTTGCTGACAGCATGAGGCACACTCAGAAACCCTAACCTTTGGTTGTTCACTGGCAACCATTAGCCAGAGAGCTTGTTGCTCTGAATGACAGATAGCACAGGTCAAAGGGCCAGATCCCATCTTCCTCAGTAGTAGTTCCAGCGTTTTCTACCCACTACAGCTTTGCCAGGGTTGTCTGCAGGCAAGCTCTTCAGCTCTGCTCAGAGTCAAGGACCTCACAGGTGGAAGGAACATATGACTAGCGCTGGGGAATTGTTCTTGAAGGCAAGAAGCAACTTAGCCCTGAAAAGCAAAAATATGCAAAAAGATATGCAAAGAGAATAAGGCCTGTGTCTCAGACAAAAAGGAAACAGCCCCAGAACATGGCATCCTCCATGGTGTTTCCATGCTGGAAATGTTTGTTACAGTAGGTTTGTCTTCCTGGAAATCATGTGGTGACTGGAGAAAAAAGAAAGGTCAGTGGGATCTTAGGAGGCTGTATGACCTGGAAGAAAGATGCCAGAGCTGATCCAAAGAAATTATGAGGATTTTCACTGTATGGTGTGTTCAGAAGCTCCCAAGACCTCAGGAGTCGCTTCCTGTGGAGCAAGGAAGCCCAGCACCCCCAGTAGTAGGTATTAACAGCATCCTTTGCTGCCCTCTGTCCCAGAGGCTTCCTGGTAAGAGGCAGCAGGAACATTTAGCTTTTGGGAAGACCCAGCTGGGCTTGATGCTACTGAGCAGACAGGCTGACAAGGGACTCCAGCTCTGGGTGGATGAGGAGATTTTCTTTTCCCAACTAAGCCTGCCTTGTTGCAGGTCATCCTTGCACTACCCCCACCCCTCCCCAGTGGTAGCTCAGCCACTGCTCTTATACAACCCCCCCTTTACTGCAGCCCAAGAGCATTAGACTCAAGGGAGCTGAAGCACCACCCCTGCAGCAGAGCTTCCATGCTTGCCAATACTGGGCTCCTCCAGATTCTCTCAATGAGTATATATGCAGCAAAGCCTGTGAGCCAGGACATGGGAAGCTGGTGGTGCACAAACTACAGATGAGGTCAGTTGGTCCTTGATGTGTGGGACCCGATTTCCAGGCTTCAATCTGGAGAAACTCCCAATGGCTTTTCCAATGACGTGGCACTGGTTGGTATGGCACAGAGAAATCCAGAACTGGCCCAACAACCTCCCCTCTCCTTGCCAAGGCAACCAGTGACACATTGAGGCAATGGTTCCTTGGAGCTAGAGGGCCCTCCCATTCTGTAGATGCTCTCAACCTGTGCTTAATATAGATGTCTTGAGCCATTACTATTATAAGGGAGAAAATGAAATGATGGGATCCTTTAAATCTGTTTGGCACTGCACAGCTTTGAGTTTCCCACATTCAAGAAAAGGGCAGGAAATGAGAAGCAGTCTGGGGCTGTCCGTAGCCAGCGCCTCCGCAGGAGATGGAACAACTCTTACTTGGGAAGCATTAACCAGTGCAGGGCTTGTGTTTTTAGGAAACTGCCTCACTTAGAAAACATTTCCAAAAATAGCAGATGACATCACACAGGCTCTCAGTTCTCTGAACAGATTTCCCCTTGTAAGTAAGAGCAAATCTGGTCACTAGCACACAGTGCAAAGTGCTGATACTGTGTTTTGCCACAGTGAGGCAGCCCACAGCCCAACCAGCATCCTGAGCCAGCCAGGCTGTGGGACATGGTTCTTCCCTCTGGCAGCACCACAGCTGAGCTGCAGGCTGATGGCTGATCCCAGCAAAGCGTACATGGAAAGGAGTATACCTGCAATGGGGATTGGTGCCTTTCTTCTGCAGCCAGAGCTGACAGAACAGACGGTAACTCATTCTGCAATTGTCCCATGGAGACTGCCAAGGCCTGCACCAGCTGCTGCAATAAACAAGATTTTGTTCAAAATACTAAGTGCAAAGAAACAAACACAGGGCTGGTTAGTCTGCCTCACACTTAAGCATTTCCTAAACAGACAAGAGTCACTTGTCCCCCACAGCAATGCAGCCATGGGGTGCAACTCTTCCCTGGGACAGGAAACAAGCAAGGCTCTTGTGGGGAGATGTGCCTGGGTGTCGTGATTTAAACCCAGCCACACAGGTCGCTCACTCACTCAACCCCCCTTTCTTGCCCTCCCCTGTTTCCAGAGGGATGGGGAGGAGAATCAGAAGAATGCAACTCCCACAGGTTGNGCTCACTCACTCAACCCCCCTTTCTTGCCCTCCCCTGTTTCCAGAGGGATGGGGAGGAGAATCAAAAGAATGCAACTCCCACAGGTTGAGATAAGAACAGTTTAGTAACTAAGGTATAACACAAATCACTGCTGCTACCACCAATAATAATAACGATAAAGGAAATAACAAGGGAAAAGAATACAGCATCTCACCAACCACTGACAGATAACTCAAGACACCCCAACAACCACCAACTGAATCCCTCCTCAAACACCCCAGAGAGAGCTTGCCCTTCCGAATAACTCCCAGTTACATCCTGGGCATGACGTGCTATGGTATGGAATACCTCTTTGGCTAGCTTGGGTCAGGTGTGGTGTCCCTGCTTCCTCCCAGCCTCCCCTCCTCCCTGGTAGAGCATGAGGCTCACGAAGTCCTTGGTCAGAGCAAAACATTTGAGCGGTAACTAAAAACAACCCTGTTACCAGTTTTGTTCCCAAGTTGAGTCAAAACACAGCACTGCACCAACTACTAAGAGGGCAAAAAATTGACTGCTATTGCTGAACCCAGGACACTGGGTGACACAGAAGAAATCAGGGCAGCTTTTCAGATGAGGTGAAGGAGTTCTGCTCGTCTAGAACAGGCTTGCCTGAGCACATCAGTCTCCTGGATCCTGCCAAGTCCCTGCAGAGCCAGAGGGACATCTTGATCTTACAAACCTTTTGCGTAACTGCAGGTCCTGAAGGCATCATTTCCATGGAGATGGTGTGATGAAGAAGAGCCAGATGATCCCTGAAAGGGACATCTCTCATTACTGCACTATGGAGAAGAGAGGGGGAGAGGTCAGTATGGGCATGACAGAAACCTCCATGCACCACAGGAGGCCATGGCTGTCACGGAACCTACAGTCAGGCTTGCCCTTGATGTGGCTGTGCTGTGCCTCACCCCAGGGTGGTACCCAGGGTCTCCTCTTCTTCACATAATGGGAAAGGGTCCTACCAGGGCCAGTGTGGAACAGGCAGAAAGCTGGGAGCAGCTAAGTGCCATGGCTCTGCTCTTTCACCTCTGCCAGAGCCAAGGGCCAGGCTAATGCCTGCTGCCATTGCTGTGGGAGAGGACAAGGCAAGTGTCCCAGTTACTGCCTCCTTCCTTCCTGCAACAGCAGGAGAAGCAAGCACCTGTGCCAGCAATATCCTGTCCTGGAGGGGCCCTTGTCCTGGTAGGAATTGCAGGGTCCTGACCCCAGCCCTTTGCTCATGGACAGAGGGAGCTCCTGCCTACCACAGACACAGCCCTTAGGTCCCATCAAACAGTTTGTGTGGGCCACCACCTTCATCACTTCTCCACATCTCCACTTCTCACTTCTCCATCCAACACGTTTGCACATGAATGCTTCCAGTCTCCAAGAAAGAAGCTTACCAGAAGTGGCTCTGTTTATTGCCTTTTTGGAAAGGCTCACCTTTTCCTGTCT
>NDXB01006495.1:30263-44068 GCA_002631895.1 Agapornis roseicollis | reverse complement strand
AGGTTGTGAGTGCTCCATCCCTGGCAGTGTTCAAGGCCAGGTTGGAAGAAGCCTTGGGTGGCACATTTTAGTGTGGGGTATACCTGCTTAATGCAGGGGGTTTGGAACTAGATGATCTTAAGGTCCTTTCCAATCTTAACTATTCTATGATTCTATCCTATTCTATTCTATTCTAACCCCCAGAATTTGCCAGAAATTTTCTTGCTGCCTTTTCTGGACCTATGTTAAGTCTCATTGAGTTCAGTAAGTTGACAGCTACAATAAGTAGTTTTTAGCTCCAGAAAATATTTCCCCAATAATTATGATAGCTTTAACCAATACAGTTGAAGGTATGACTCCCTATAACAATAATGTGTCAGCATGAGCAAGTTACATCTGATGACACAAAATCTCTATTGTGAATACATAAATGTTATTTTTTTTTCCTTCATATTTTAGAAGTACATAATGCTTTTAGATGAGCAAGAAAAACAAGAGCCTCAAAGTAGATTCTGGTCTCGCAGTAATGAGCAAAATCAACCACTGAACACTAGGATACAACTTCTGAAATAACTTGATTAACGTTTTGCTTATGCATTTTGATTAGTACTAAGTAGATTGTAAAAAAACCTGCTTGTAGGTACAGTTCATCTCTGATGTATCTTCACTGATCACAGCCCTGAGGGAATGATTATAAAAGAAACTCAAACCCTCAAAACCCTATTGTTTTCCATTAATAATTTATGTTCTTTTCTTTGTAAGTGACCTACTAAATGGATATAGAAAAATCATCTAGACATGTCTCAAATATAAACCTCAATGCACAGTGTCTTATATATCTCACTTCCTATATTTTCAATTTCTCTACAAGAGAAGCTCTTTCTAGTTTGGGGGTACCTGGCCAGGCATCAGAGAGAACAGAGACATAAGGTAGCAGCTGTAGAACCAGCATGATCTTTTCCTCAATCTTTTCTGATGAATCTCAGCCCATGTGTAGCAAGCTATGATTACAATGTGGAAATATGAAGATATTCCTAAAAGATACATATTTTTACTGATCACACGATTAACAGTAAAATTTAAATACCCACCAATATTATAGTTTCCGTAGTCAAAATTCTCATTTCAGCACAAAGTGCAGATACTAACTCAAGTTTAAAGATTAAAGCCCATCTCCACACACACATAAATGAACATGGGTGCACAAGGGAATGCAGGAAGAGGAGCCCCAGTAGCCTAGTCAGAGAAGTAGCTTCCTCCCCTTTTCAGATAGGCAGAAGGTCTCGTGTAAATGGTTTCTGGAGCCTCATGGTTCCCCCTGTATGCAGAATGGACCCTTGGGTCCCTTCAGAATGATCCTAAGAACAGGGAACCCCTACCAGGCTACAGGATTCAGTAACTCTGAACAAAGTTCAGCCTCTATTCCTGGCAGTTTCACAAAGAAAACCATCCAAGGAGAAGAAATATCGCATCGATGCAATCCCAGTCTCATAAAAGAGTGGTGAGGAGTGTTAAAACTCTTCCGTTGGTGGGCAGTACTCAGGAGAAGAAAGAGCCTTTGTGATGGCAGTGGTGAAGCACCAGAGCCCCTGTGGGAAGCCTGCAAGCCTGAGCCTCCTTCCTTTGGACAGACCAGAGGGGGTTACAGAGCCCAGATTTGGGGAGCTCTAACCCTGCAGCACCCCTCAGTAGCATTGCCTGCAACCCAGGGCAGGACCATTGCCTCTGCCACTCCTGGATTTCCAGAGGGGAGAAGATGGAAATAACACTGTGTTCAACGATGCTGCAGAACTCAAAGCCTTTCTCCTTTCAGAGGACCGCTGGCTGTTTTCATCCTGAATTGAGGAATGAAAGTGTCTGTAGGGGAAGGAGGTATGAGTTATACAGGCTGGCTGGTGGACGTTTACACCATTATTTCAGCTTAGTTTTGTTTTAGAAGAAACTTGACAAAATGTTCTCTAAACTTCTCTCTATTAGGAACAATTGAGTTCTCAGTTTTATTGCTGAACCTGGGTGCTGGAGAAGGTAACTGTGGCCAGGGAGGGATGTCTGGCAGGGGGGCCCCGTGCCTGCACCTCACACATTGCTGTGGCTGTGGTGGTGGCTGCCCACAAGGCAGCAACCTGGGGGTGACAGCAGGAGAAAGCCCCCAGGAGCAGACTGAGCATCCTACTCTCCACAGAGAGTCCCAGTGAGGCTGTGCTGTTGCCTGAAACTGAAGAGGATGACATTCATGAGGACAGCACAAGGGACATGGAGCAGGGAAGCAGGTTCCTCCCTGGCTGTGCTTCTCTGGTGTGTGACACAAATGTGCTTTACACATTAAAGTATGCACTGCTTTTTTTGGCATCTGGCTTTACGCAAACAGGTAATTTACTGAGACTGAAAGCAGCACTTATTTGCAGAATAATCATTTTAGGCTCTGTTTGAAGTGTTCCCCTTTTCTTCTTACAATGATTTTCTCTGTTTAGTTTTGCTTGAAGCATTTATTAACAAGCTGCTTCAGCTTGCCTTGCAATCTCTGCAGCTGGGCAGGCAGGGCCACTGCTGCTATTTGATTAAACATCCACAGCTCTTCCCTAAACTGTTGCAGGTCCTGAGCCCACAGATTTCTCAGCAGCTGTTTTGCTTTAAACTTGTGAGCCTTACTGAAGACACATGCAATTGGAGCATGTCCAAAAAGACTGCAAAAGAGACTTTCAGGCCCTTATCACTCCTAACTCGGCTGTGAGCTCTGTGCCCAAGCTCTCAATTGAATTTTAAGGAACCATTAATATAGCTCTCAGCCACAGCCACTCTTTCTGCTGCTTGGGAGCCATCCCTGGGAAAGCCAACACAGACTCTCGCAACACTGATGTTGTCCCTTGTTTTTTGGGAGTCAGATGCTGAAGCCAAGTTTCTAACTTCCCAATGTATGAACCCACCGGATGCCTGGGATATTTTACTGCTGGAAACCTAAGTAACTTCAGCAACTCCGGGATCAGGGGCAACTCTGCATGGCTATAGGGGTAACTTTAACTTGGGTGTCTCAAGCACCAGTGGTTAGTAATGCAGCCCCTTAGTCTATCTGTACCTTAATTATTTAAATTTGCAATATATTCTTCAGTTTCCATTCCCTTTAGAAATGTATAAAGAATTAAAGTTAATGCTAGACACAACTGATTGCTTAAGAGGAGTCAGTTTCCAGAATATTATTTTAGTTTAAATGTATTAGTCAATCTTCAGTTACTTTGGAGTTTTGGAAGTGCTGTAAAACAGAGACTGTACTTTTGGAGATTATGTTTAGCTTTTGGTACTTATTCTTTGCAAAACAGTGGATTATTTAAAAGACAGAGTGCTTTTAGAACTCGTGAGGTTCTCTTTTTCATTTTACATTTTCAGTAAGGGATCATACTTCAGAAGGCTTAAATTAATAACTTGACCCAAAGTAAAAATATACAGTCCATATGAAATGTGCAGAAATAGTCTAGCTAGGAAATGCAACTAGATAAGATAAATGTGCAAGAAAGCCTGGTTTAGGGATAACTTACTGAAACTCAATCACTCCTTGTCAAATTTGCATGTCAAAGAGTTGATATTCAAGGGACACTAATCCTCTTCTTTTGTAAAAAGAAAATGAAACAGCTTTGTAGAAGAGACACAATATATTTATTTCCTGTTAAGTTCTTTTAACCATTTAGTATGTGTATCAATATCACTTTTGAGTTTGTTCAGATATTCACATCAGTAAATTTGATTCCTGCGCTGTACTTTTCTATGTGCTTTTAATATCCTCTCTCCTTCCAGTTTTCAATTTATTCTGATTTCTCTGGCATACTTTTCATAACTGTAATATATTCCAATATCAGGTTTTATAATTACTTGGACTATATTAATTTCCAAATTTATATTTCAGGCTGTATTTCCTCCTGTGTTACAAAGAACAGACCATTGTACTGAAAAGTAGTCTCAGATGTATGTGAAAATTATTGCAACAGTAGTATAAGAAATCTGGTTTAATTTGGGGAGTGTCTGGGTTGATGGCTGAATAGCATAGGGGTGTTTTTCAACAGAAGAAAGGTAAAGTGACTTAATACATCTACAGGCAGGTACTTTTTAATGTGCTGATTGGTGGATGGGTATTTCTGTCAGTATTATCTTCGGTTTTACTGGAACGAAATGTCAGCACTTGAGGGCACAGAATGCCCACACACTGGTGTTAACTAAATTCTGTGTTTCAGATCCGGGTCTGGAGAGCTCAATGCCATATGGATACAGTTCTGCACCAAGCAGCACCTCTGGACTCTGCATCTGAGCCTATGAACCCTGATCCACCTGAGGGCTTAATTTCATACTTTAATTTAAATATGTGAGCAGGTGCTTACATCTGGAGTGGACTGCACATGTGCTGAACAATAAGTTTAAGTGCTCCAATGCACTATGTTTAGTATCCTGCAAAGCTGAGCTCTAAATGGCTTGTGACAATGGTACAAAAATAAGTTATGGGTCAGAAAGTTGCTGAATCTTCAGTTTGGAGAATACATACCTTGCAAATATAAGGAAAATCACAACATGGTCATTTTTTAAAAGGGGAAAACCATAAACTGTGTCTAAAGATTAGTTGCAAATGAATTCAGCTACCTGCTGGATTGCTCATTTTCTGCAGAGTGAAAAATCATGACATTTATGAACTGGAACAGGAGACATGACACAAATTTCAATGTACTAATGATCAGAAAATGTGTATTTTGTCCAAAAATACGAAGGATTACAGCAACTGCTCTGTTTGTAACATGGGAACCTGACTGAAGTGACCACTGAGAAGACAGGTAAGAAAAATAAACCATACCTCTTCAGGGATCATACTGAGGGCAAGGAAGATTGAAAATGTGGTGGGAGTTGACAAAAGATACCAGCACTGATAAAAGAGTTCTCAAAAGGCACTGAAGTAGTGATTTTGAATCAAAAAAAGCATATACTTTGAAGAAAAAGGGTTTAACAATGACTTTTATAGAAGGAATGAAATAAGAGGTAGTACAATGACTACTGGAAGTAGATCAAAAGAAAAAGTGATCTTTTTTTCCTAAACAGAACAGTTACATTCATTGAGATCATAAACCAAATAGCATAAAGATGAGGGAACACAGGAAGATGGGGAGGGGTTGCATGAACTGAGCTGAAGGGAGAAAGGAAGTGCTGAGAGCAGAGTCCTGAGTTCAGCATGGCACCACAATGGCATCAAAAGAGAAAGAAAAGGAAAAGGGAAAAGAAGGAAAATTGCAAATTTTTCTTAGTTACCTTTCTGAAAAGAACAAAGTTTCGGTGGGAAACAGGTCATGAAAGATGTGAAGAGGCGAGGAAAGAAGGCAAGACCTTTGTTTGCAAGTGCAGCATTAAAGTGGGGTTTTTCAGACAGAAACACTGTTATCAGAGAAGAGATTTCCAAGGTTCAAATGGACAGTCTGCTGCTTTTCAAAGTCCCATTGTGTCTAAGATCAAAGGATGGCCAGAGCATTGTAGTATCATAGCTTACAGATAAAATTCAGACGGATTTCGAGACAGGAATTTTCATTATTAAATGGAGGATTAACAGCTGTATTAACATTTACAGTGATTACCATGCTTAGGAAGAGGTGAAGATGATGTATAATTATTTGTTTGGTTTATACTGTTTTTCATGACTGGGGAATCTGAGTGACTTCTGTATAAAACTGTTACCTGAAAACTGAAATTTGGTGAGTGCTAGTGGATAGCCAGCATTCCTGACACAAAGTCCTGCTACTTGGGAGTACACAGAGAAATTTTATCTGGTACCATCCATATGGCTCCTGCACTCTTCTGACTTTGGGGATCAGAGCCTGATTTATACTTCCCACCCAACCACAGGAGCTTCATGGTCTCACTGTGCCGTCGCAGGACAGCCTGTCTCTTCCTTGCCCTGTACTTGTGGGGACATCTACTGGGGGAGTGGGAGCAGAATTGTCACCTCTCTGACACTGCTTCACTGGCAACCACTAGTCCTGCTTCCCAAGCTCTGGAAACATGAGGGGACTACACATCCATCCACAAAATGGAACAGGTTTGGCAAGTGCTGAGTGTATCCTGCAGCCACATGCTCTCTAGATACCACAATGCTCATAATTTGACATTGGCAGGCTTCTGGTGGTATCCCATTTACTATGCCTAGTCCATTTACTACCTGTGGGCTACTCTTGGCCTGAGCTGCTCTCTGGGAAGGGCGTTGGGATCTCTAGGGCTCCCCACTAACTACATAGAGACTAAATTACCCACTAAATTACCTGGATGGATCCAGGATGTACTGGATTGGGCTTCGGAGCTTAGACTAGCTCTGAAAACAGCCTAGAAAGTCTGGCTGACTACAGCTTTGCTGCAATAAGTAAGAATTGTCCTAACTACAGCAAGTTAGAACTCTGAAAAAAATATTTTCTAAAAAGCAGTTTTTATTCTTGCTCATCTCTTCAGTTCTTTGGCAAACACCTTCCCTGCAACTGAGGCACAAATGCACAGAACCAACTTGTCTGGAGTAGTCTGGTCAGCAAGCTTGTTCTCAAATCTGTAATTAGGGTTACACTGATTGAAAATAGGAGAAAATTTAATTACAATGTTCTGCAGGTCCATGAAGTCAGCATTTCCTACCTTTTAATCTAATAACTGACTAATGGTCATCACCTGACTTTAAATACTTTCCCCATCTTCACAACAGAATAAATGTACAAACAATTCTCTCAGCTGAATTTTAGGTATTTCAGATATGTGGCATTAATTTATAATTTTGCCCTATGCATTATTTCACCCAAACATTAGCAATTCTAGCTGTTAAGTTTTTCTTTTTTGATCCAAAAGGATTATGACTGAATCATCTTCTCTAGAAAGCAAACATTAATCTGCTGAAAATGAATCTGTGAGACTAAACAGAATCACAGAGAAGCAATATGAAATCAGAATATCTTTATCAACTGGGTAGTGCCATACCTAGGCCAGGAATAGAGATTATGGCCCTCCATTGTACAGGAAAACAGAGAATAATTTCATAAAAGTTACTTGGTAAAGGCCTTGATTTTTCTCAGATGATGATCTGATTTCATTACCTTTACATACCAGTATACACTGAACTTAATTTTCATGTGAGAAAATCAGTCAGTAGCAAGAACATTTCTATTTGGCTGCAACTTCAAAGAGGGAATGAAAAATTTAGAAGGTAATATCAATAGCTGGAAAATGAAATTCATCTTAACAGGAAAACTCATGGCTCAGAGCCATGCGAAACAGCTGAGAAGCTGTGACTTTCAAAATCATACTGGATGAGAAATGCTAAAAAGCTCAACTGGATGAAGCAGGTATTTGGACTAAAACAAAGAAATACAGCAAGAAAAATATCACCCTTCTTCCCTCTTTCAAAAGAAATTGGGAGATAGAAATAAGGCACAACTGCTCAATTGTCCTTCCACCCACCCAGAGCTGTACCCACAGAGCCAGGTGTATCTGCAGAGCACACACCTTCCCATTCTACTGCACTGACTACCTAAGAACCCTTTTAGGAGCACTGAGATGTAGCTTCGGACTGGCTCCACAAAGGCAAGGTAACACTGAAGAGTATTCCATTTCCCAGTCATTTGCATTGTCCAGTGGGGGTATTGTAGAAAAGAGGGGAAATGGTTCTGGGTCTCCAATCCCAGTCAGATACTCATGATTGTGAATGAGTTCAGCTAAGGTCTATCACAATGTTGTGGAACTAGAGCACTTGCCCTGTGAGGAGAGGCAGAAGGAGCTGGGGACATCCAGCATGGAGCAGGGATAGCTTCTGGTGTGCTGAACAGTCACCCCAGGTGCCTACAGGGGGAGACTGAGGAGGTGGAGCCAGGGTCTGAGCAGTGGGGTATGGAAGGAGGGTGAAAACCAGACATGAGCTGAAATAAGCAACATTCAGATCGGATGTAAGGAAAACCTTTTTCTCCACAAGGACAGTGAAGCAGTGGGGTGGGTTGCCCAAAGAGTTTGTGCAGTCTTCATCCTTCTAGGTTTTCAAGACTTAACTAGATAAAGCCCTGAGCAACCTGGTCTGACCTAAGAGCTGATTTTGCTTTGAGAAGAAGGTTGGTCTAGAGGTCCCTTCCCACTCGAATTTGTCTTATTAAATACATACAAATAAAAAACCACAGATGAAACAATTGTCTGCGTATCAAGGCTGATGTAAGCACCTAACCCTAAGTTGTCAGACACTGGAGGCCCCTTTAGCAGCATGAAATAGTTCAGGTATAGGCTTCAGTTCAGCACCTCCTTTTTGCTCACTAGCTGACCTGTCATCAGCAGTCCCAGCATTTCTGCAGCAGTTCCAGCCTGAGTACTCATTTCCTCCTGTGTGCAGAAGAGAGAATCCCCGTCTTGTGCAAAAAATGTGGCACTAATGACTGAAGGAATACCCAAATCCATTCGGGACTCCAGTCTGGAGTGTGCAATAAGCCAGATAATAAGCTAATAGCTACTAATTAATTTCTCTATATTGCAACTGGTCTGTAGGCTTTTCTGATACTTTGGAAGCTGTACTAGACCTACCTGTTCCCCACAATCTACTGTCCTGTGTGACTGATTTCTAATCCTGAAAATTAGATCAACTTATTTGCTTTATAGTGGCAGATTCCTCATGTTAAAAATGGGAATTCCCAGAGGGAGCTATAATGGCAGGCTGCAGATGGGGCAGTGACAAAGTATCAAACAATAATCCCACTGATGGGTTTGAAGATCAAATTCCATATCCTTCCAAAGGATAAAAGCACAATTAGATGGAAAATTCCAAAGTATTTTGTTCAGCTGCTGCATAACATATATACTGTAGGAACATGAAACTTTGCCTCTGTGCATGCTCATAGATGCCTTATATTCGACAATATTGAGCATTTTGGCATCTGTGTTACACCTGAGTGTTTTCAGGTTTCACAAAGTAGATGCTGTGCCATCTGTCTCAGCACGGATGTTTGGTGCATTAGATATGCTTTCAGCCTCATTCCTGGATCAGAAATTGGGATCCTCATTTGAAAAAGGGGAAAAGAAAATCCTGAGTTTCAGTCCTTTTCTGAGGACTGTTGATATATTATGCAGTGTCTGAGTAAAATGCTAACTGGGCTGTAAAATACTTACAGTGGGATCTGAAATGCAGGACGGCCCCTTCTCCCATTCCCCCCTAACACATTCCCTTGCAGTTAAGGTAGTAATCCAGGTTCACTGCTTTGAGGTTTCTTTGTGCCTTGGTTTGCTTTGCAACCATGGCAGCACCATGACCCATCGTCAACAAGGACGACAGACTGTGCTAATCCTGTCCAGCAGTTTAGGCTTCTCTAGGGAGATAGTTCTGAAAATGCAGTGTTTCAAAATATGCAGAGATGAAGGCAATAAAGCTGTCTGCATCCTAGGTGAGCTAAACACCAAGCAACTGCATGAAAGGGCTGGATGAAGCTACTTGCTCTCAGGGAAGTAACATTTAGCCCTGGGCAGCCCGTATCTCATGCAGGCTCCTCCAGATGGGAGGAGATAGAAAGGAGGGGGGAAGAGGGTGAGCAAAGGAAAAACCTGTTCTGTCTGCTCTTGGCTAGATAAACAGCTTCCCTTTTGGCAGGTTTGGTGTTTTTTTTTGTTTGTGATCCTTCCTGAGGCATCTCTTCAGACAGGGAGCCAGGTTCTTAAAAATGGGCCTGTGAGACTGAGCACATTGTCTTTTTGTGATCCGGGCTGAGGTGTTTGTAATCCAGAAGCAACATATAGCTCATTACCCAGGAGTATTTCCCTTCACTTCAGGGTAGGCATAGATTACATACAGTGTTTGATCGGGTTTTATTTTAAATTGAGCCTCAGAGTCTCTGATGTTCTATAAAGGAACAAGCATGCTGATGATACTGTCTGAAGGACAGCCCTTATGCAAACACAAGTGAGATGCCTGCAGCCAGATCCCTTAGCAGCTTTCCACTGCTATATTATTTTCCTCACTTTTACCTCTTGGGCACTTTAAAGTGATCTTTCCTTTATTCCACATCTTTCTGCTACTCAGTCAATCAGGAAGGAAAGGACAAAAGGATGCTCACTCCTTTACACCTCTGCTGAGTTAGCTGCTCTGTTTCAAGTACCCATTCCTAAAGTTGTTTGCCTTTACTGAGGGAAGCATTAAGGGATTTCATCAGTTCAATGCCTATTATGGCTAATTCACAAAACATAGAACAGTTGCCTTAAAGAAGAGAAAAGCTGAAAACAGGAGAATACTTCAAATTTGGAACAAAGACAGCTTTTTAATTGACTCTTTATAGTGCTAAAACCACAGGGATGTGTTTCCAGGCAACAAGATGCTTAACCAACAAGATGATGTGACCAGCAAGGACATATGCCATCTTTAAACTGTGCTTAAAAGGATCCATGATGCCTGTAGTCATGTTTTAAAAGGCCTGGAAGGGTGAGTAACCTCCTCCTTTACATTGTTAGCCAGAAGATTTGCTGGCACTAACTGTCCTAGTCCCTCTAACTGGATCACTGACCTGACATAATGAAATCATCATGCAGGTTTTCTATTTCACTGAACATTTTTTCCCCTTGCCTCCCAGAAAAACAAAGGCCTTTCTCCTTCGGTAATGCCCACTCTAAAACAGGCATATCATCACCTATCAGCTTTTAATGACTATTTCCTCCCACTCCTATTTTGTTTCATAGAAGAATGAGATGCTCTTTTCTGAACTCATCTCCATTAAAAAAAATAATGTAAAATAGAACATGTATCAAAACAGTAAACAGATATGCCACTTTGCCTCCTTAGATACACAAGTCCTTAGCAGAGCTATTGGGAAACAGAGTGATGAATATTGCCCACAGGGCATTCATGTGATACCTTTTCTGAACAGATTGTTCAGAATGCTGAGCAGATAATTCAGAATGAAAAATTGCTTTCAGTATGGAAGCACAGGCAACATAGGCCATGCCCACACTGTGCCCAGCTCATAGACTAGACCAAAGTTCATAATTTCCCAATTGCTCTTGCAGGGGAGCAGAAAAGAAGTTCCCAGAACAGAGTTAACATGAATCTAACTCCAAACGACTGACATTTTTTTTGGACATCTCTAAAAAAAACAAGCTCGTTTCCAATGTGCAAAAGAAAACTTTGGAGGATAGATGTTGCAGGTTCTCTGTAGCTTTGGAAGTATCCATAAGTGATTTAAGAAACGCTTGAGGCATACGTTTACATAGTTAAGGCTACGGCCAGCCTGCTCCTCTTAGCTTTTGAAGATTTCTTGGAGGTTAAGGGAAGGAGGAGGATGTTGATTGTCTCTTAGCAAGAACAGTATAATTGCATGTTATGATGCTATGAGCTGGCATTGGTGTTCAAAACAGCAGCCTTGCAGTACATGCTTCACCAGCAGCTTCTACCTGACCTCGCTGGTTCATTGCCTTCACCCTTGTACTTAAGTTTCTTTTGCAGTAGAGCAGTGAGCTTTTTGTCCCCTCTCCCACTCCCAGTTCAGACTTAGCTTGTATTAGCTCTCTGTGTCAGTCTGCCACTCAACTGCATGTAACTTTGCGCCAGAGAAGCACAACAGCAGGCAAAAGTGGAGGAAGCCAGCAGGACTTTTTTCTTGGTAGCAATATTGGCAAATGCCAGCTTAAAACACTTGTGACCTTGTGGCCTGAAATGGGTCATAAAGAACAATGTATCATGGAATTCCAGCAATACTGCACATTTTTATGGCAGAAGGACAAGTCAAGGGCAAAGTTGTTCTCTGTGTTCGAAGATGGTATCTTACATAATTTAAAAGTAAGACACTTATTGCATCTTCTTGATAGATTTTTGGCTTTTAATAGAGTTTTAATTATAGCCGCTTTATTGCATTCCCCAGTCACACAGGTCTGGGGTTCAAAGTACAGTGTTTCTCTGGAAATTCAGTCTTCAGTAAAGGATGTAGACTAGCCTTCATCCAGCTTATTCTGACTCCATCAACCCAAACTCCATTTGAAGAAACACATTTCTTTAATTTCACCTTGAAATCATGTTACAGGTTGGATATAGCTTTCAAGAGAAAAAAAAGATTATTAGTATAAATAGATAACTGTGACTTCAGGATGCACCATTTGTTACTTCAATCTTGGTTACGGCTATAATAATGTTTGTGCTCAGAAGAACCTCAAGAGCATGAGAGGCCATTTGTATGGCCTGTTAGGCACATAATTGCTTCTTTTATTGGTAGAATACACGTGCATCTTTTAAACATTTTACTCCCTGTGTTTATAACTGCTCAACTAACAAAATCACTAAGCAGACATGGAACTACCTGTTAATGTTAAGACTGCCTGCTAATGCAAGATACATGTAATTTAATATGCCACTTTTCTTAACATGCTAATGTCCTGTATTTCTTCTGCCTACTTATCAGAATTCTTTCTTAAACAACATCCATATCAAAACATCTGGAGACATCCAAGCAATGACATATAATTGAGGATCTCATGAAATAAATGGCAGCTTTCCTTCCATAAACGGTTTTGTTACTGAACAGGTTGAACTCTACTGCAAGGATATAGATTAAGAAGTGTCCATGTGTTTCAACACATGAAAGAACCTCTTGTTTCATCTCCATGGCTGGCTAAGTCACACCACAATATGTCAGCATCCTGTGATTTTGCTCACCTCAGTACTAGTTATCTGTCGATACTGTAGGTATCACTGTTGTGATCACTAGCTCATGAGTGCCTATGTTATTTTTTGAGGAAGTGCATTACTTTGCTTTGCTCCTCCATCTCCAATCCTCCCTTTACCTTCCTAAAATTTAATCCTATTATCTGAGGTACTTCATTTTCCTATGCATTCCTGATGAAAGTGGACTGAGTGGATGAGTGGGACTACTCATCTGAATATACTGTGGAAAATTAGGCTGGTATTTCTTAGAGAAAACATAGATAAAGGCAAAGCTGCAAAGCTGCTCTGCAGTAGCTGAGGTAAAAGTCAGTGTAGATCACCCAGCTAAAGGTTAGAACCCAATTCCGTTTGAGGGCAAACTCTTCTGCCTGATCTGAAAACCTCCCTGGAGATTTCTAGGTTTCTGGTGGTAGTGTGTTACAACCACTTATTGCTGTATTTTGGACTGAATTCAAAACTGCCTGACTAAAGAGTTGCAGCCTCTTGGTGTTTCTCACACTGTTGCTTGTAGGGTATAAACATACATGACTACAGCTGACTAAACTATTAGGTTTACTAAACCACTGACATCATCCTTTCCTTTTTTAAATTTCTTAAATCTGTTCTATATTGCATACTTCAAACTAGTCCTAATATTGTACTATGCTGCAATATGCAATATATATACTACCTAATGCTAGGACATCTTTCCTAGCATTGTCCAGCAGTGTCAAATGAGACAAACTGGACAAATTCTTGAGGGACATGCAGGGTGGTTTCTTACTACTTACCTGGATATGTATAACTTCCAGATTTAAGCAAGGTTTTATTATAACTACATGTCATCTGTATGTCAGAAACTTGGGACAGAAGCAGAAATTCAAAAGCCATTCTGCAAGATCACCTAAAAAGTCTGTGCTGAGCTTAGAAGTTGAACTGAAAATGTCCTCACTCTAGGATAACAGAGGCCAGAAATAAGAGAATCATAGAATCATAGAATAGTTAGGGCTGGAAAGGACCTTATGATCATCTAGTTCCAAGCTGCTGTTTGCCTCTGTTTTTTTAAAGCAGCTACTGCGAAAATTGCCAGAGTACATTGAACTTCTAATACTATTTTTTATTAACACAGATTAGATCAGGATTTTTTTTTTTTTTTTTTTTTTTTTTTTTTTTTTTTTTTTAT
>NDXB01006495.1:17109-30233 GCA_002631895.1 Agapornis roseicollis | reverse complement strand
TTTTTTTTTTTATCGTTTTTTTTTTTGTTTTTTTTTTTTTTTTTTTTTTTTTTTTTTTTTAAGTGTGAAACCCAAAAAAAGCTGAAAATGAGACTGTAAACCTTTCACTTCCAATACTGGGCTGGGCTGTTTTTAATCTGCAGCCTTGTTTTCAGTCTAGCAAACCTCAGTAGCTTTCTGGTTTGGATCAGCTTCCACCATCCCACCAGCTACCTTGGAAGTTTCTCTTTTCTTTAGCTCTGGACTACATGGTTGTTTTCTGCTCCCCTCTGCCAGTTTCTGTGCCTTAGCAGCTCTCTCCCTGCCAAGCCTGTCCCTTCCCACTACCCAGCTCTGCCCTCCTGCACCTTCTTCCCACTGAGCAAGTCAGTTGCTGTCAGAAAAGGAGCAATTGCCCCATCTGTAAAACACTGCTTTTTTGCCAAAGCCCAGTGGTCAAGGCAAAGCAAAGAGGCAGCTTCCCTTAGCTACTGCCCAGCCACTAGTTTTTCAAAGGAACATAAAAAACTCCTAACTGTAAACCAGAAAAAAATTAAACAGATGCTGTTCATCACAGTCCCACCCCAGCACCTGGATTGCCATACCATCTCTTTTTTACTTCAGCTCTTCTCTGTCTTCTACATCTTGTTCCTGTATGCCCATCTCTCACTGTCAGCTCAAATGTTTTCACAGTTTTTGTAATCTATATCAAAAGTGTTTAATTTTTATTGAACTTTTTTCCTCTTGTTCCAGAGCCTTGATGTTCCTTAGACCATCTTTATATTTTTGCTCACTTGTAGAATGCTTTTCATTCAAGGAGACTTACTTACGTTTCTCTGCTTACCTGAAACCTGATATGCTGTTTCTGACTATTTTTCTCAGTCATCCCAGTTTTCCTCTTTCTGATTAGTCCTTTGCCCTTCTCTTGAGTACAGTTTTGAACACCACCTGAGGTGTATCCAGAACAGATCCTTGCAGGGAGCACACCCTGATAGCAATGCTGATTTATTTTCATTAATGCCAGCTCAGAATTTGGTTCCTCTTTCTTAATTTCCTTTAAATTTGGTCTTTTTTTAAGAAAACATCTTATGCCTTCCCATTCATGGCTTAGATTGCTACCAGGTAACAATACCTACTTCTCGCTTTTCTTTTTTTCTGTTGTTGACAAATAAATGACTGCTGTGCTTTTCCAGGGTTGGAGCTGTCAATTTCTGCTTGCTTTCTTACTCTCCATACTAATGTCCATTCTCAAACTCCTTATTTACTTTTCTCCCTTTATACCTAAGAAGTTTTATCTGATCTGTCAAGCTACTTTATAATTGCATTCATATTCTTGACCTTGTCATATGCTATTTTCTTTATAAGAGAATGGAAATTACCAAGTCAGAAAACAATGATTCGTCAAGCTTACTAGCTTGTCAAAGAGGGTAGGAAAAGCTCACAAGATACCTAGACAGGAAAACTGTATTATACAAAGGGATATAAATCCTTTTCCTTGGCTTCCAGCATTGATCAGTTTGAGCCCTCTGGCTTTAGTTTATATATAGTTCTCATATATAGTTTATATATATATTTATATATAGTTCTATATGTAGATTATATACAGTTCTTATTTCAACTAGTACAAACTACTTAGGATCTTTTTGTGGAGGTATATTTAATGCTGGTGAAATTTTACCAATATTTTTACTAAAAAATATTGTGTAGATTATTTGCATGTTCTATGAGAAGCCTTTTTCAATGCTGAGAAAATATCTGCTTGCAAAAAAACCTCCCTGGCTTGCTTAAATATAAACAAAACATGAAAAAAAAAAAAAGCATTTCATTTTATATGCCTTCTCTGAAGCAGGATATTTCCTCTCTGTTGTTTATTTTTATATGTGACTCTCATATTTTTCTTAAGAACATTAAATAATTTGAGGCTCTCACCCACTCTGTCTGGATTTGTGGTCCAAGATACAAGAAAAACAAGAACAACTTCCCAGATGGATAGGAAAGTTATTTCTTTAGATCTACAGCAGGAAAACACACAGGACAGGGTTTCAAGGGTCAATTCTCTATGGTAAGGCAGGGACTGACAAAGTCCCTTTAGAAAGACAGCCTTCAGGAGACATAGAAAAGTTACAGATAGATTTTAGTCAGACTCAGTAGTTTTGTTTCCTTAAATTTCCTGCCTTTAGAATGAGTGAATCAGCAAGAAGACACTTTCCAGGGCACTTTTTTTTTAAGTAAATATCATCAATAAATACAGTACTACTTCCAAACATATTTCTCTCACATTATTGGTACTTTATAGTTTTTACATGTTTTTCTGTGTCCCACTCATTAAAAATGCTTCAGAATTAGCATTCTGGGTGGAGTAGAGCACATGAACTATTGTTTCCAAACAGATGAGTAAAACTTCAGCAGGGCATCAGATGTATGGCCATGCTGTTTCAGTGATGAGGTGGCTGTCCTATTTGGAGCCAGAGCTCTGCCGTCTGATTGCCGTTCAATCCACTTTGAAACTTCACTTATGAGTTGAAATTGAACAACATCAGCTGGCCCACAGGATGCTGTGATGGCTGGTTTTCTGGCACCGTGCTGTGCTGTGTGGGCCATCCTTGGCTGGTGGAAGCAAATAGCTCTGCTGGCTGGAGACTAAGGCACAGGGGAGACTTCTCTCTATATAAACCAGTTGGGAACTTCAGAGAGTTCATTTCAGACCCCTCTGAAATCTTCCCAAAATGACTGAGGACCCACAGTCAGTTCTTTTACCATGATTTGCTTTGAGCAGTTTATGGACCATTATCTGTTAAATCAGTTGAGTCATTAAACTCTCATCAGTTGTGAAATCAAAATACAAAAGCTCCAAGTAACATTGTACTGCATGCTGTACTACACTTTAGGTAAAGAAAAATAGCTGGGATGGAAATCATAGATCAGAAATTATTTTTTTATGTCTTTAGCTTGTAGAGGGCGGTAGATATTTTCTATCCTATCTCTACCTACTAGAACTTAGACTCAAAGGATCTAAGCAGCATGTCATAAATGAACTTTGTCAGAGCTAGTAAAAGTTTTCAGTCATCTCTGTTCCCTCTGGTATGTTCAACCCAAATAGGTGGTGCACAAAGTGTTTGCTCTTATTAGTATAACAGGATGCTCTGCAGTCTTCCTTTAAACCTCCAGAATTATTTTCCTTCTTTTCCACTGAAAAGAGTGCCCAGAGCTGCCTCTTTCTACAATTTATTTACATGAACTTTGACAACTTTCATGTACAAAAGGTGGTGTTTAAACATTACCCATGTTTTTCACTTGTTTCCTATCAACCACAGCCCTGGAGGAGGTTTGAGTAATTTCGTTTAGCTGATTGCAAATGAGATGGAACTTCAGGTGCCATGTGTTGTTTTCTAACACACCCTTGTTAATCAGAGGGGCACCCAGAGAGACCAGATGCATGCAACTGAACCTCAGCCATCTAGTTAGTGTTCTCCAGCTTGCCTGTGTTGCTTCTCAAGCCCTGCTTTCTCCCAACAGAAAATCTGCATGGGCAACACTTGCTCTCCAGGGTTAGTGAGGAGAAGGGTACTAATGTGCATGTATACACTCCAAATTCCTAAATCAGTAGCGTAAACTCTGTATTTGAAGCACGTTAGAATCATAGAATCATAGAATTGTTAGGGTTGGAAAGGACCTTAAGATAATCTAATTCCAACCCCCATGCCATAAGCAGGGACACCTCACACTAAACCATGCCACCCAAGGCTTCATCCAACCTGGCCTTGAGCACTGCCAGCAATGAAGCACTTCCTTGGGCAACCCATTCCAGTCCTCACCATCCTAACAGGAAAGAATTTCTTCCTTATATCCAATCTAAACCTCTCCTGTTTAAGTTTGAACCCGTTACCCCTTGTTCTGTCACTACAGTCCCTAATGAAGAGTCCCTCCCCAGCAGCCCTTTAGGCCCCCTTCAGATACTGGAAGGCTGCTATGAGGTCTCCACGCAGCCTTCTCTTCTCTAGGCTAAACTTTCTCAGCCTGTTTTCATATGGGAGATTCTCCAGTCCCTTGATCACCTTCGTGGCCCTCCTCTGGACTTGTTCCAACAACTCCATGTCCTTTTTATGTTGAGGACACCAGCACTGCAATCAATACTCCAGGTGAGGTCTCACGAGAGCAGAGTAGAAGGGCAGGATCACCTCCCTCGACCTGCTGGTCACGCTCCTTTGGATGCAGCCCAGGATATGGTTGGCTTTCTGGGCTGCAAGTGCACACTGAAGCTGGCTCATATTCATGTTCTCATCGACCACCGCCTTCCACAGGGCTTTTCCACAGTCCTTCTCTGCAGGGCTGCTCTCAATCTCTTCTTTGCCCAACCTGGAGCTGTGCCTGGGATTGCTCCAGCCCACGTCTAGGACCTTGCACTTGGCATGTTTAAACTTCATGAGGTTGGCATCAGCCCACCTCACAAGCATGTCAAGGTCCCTCTGGATGGCATTCCTTCCCTCCAGCATATCCACCGAACCACACAGCTTGGTGTCATTGGCAAACTTGCTGAGGGCGCACTCAATCCCACTGTCCATGTCAGTGACAAAGATGTTGAACAAGACCAGTCCCAACATCGATCCCTGAGGGACACCACTCATCACTGGCCTCCAGCCGGACACTGAGCCATTGACCACAACTCTTTGCATGCAGCCATCCAACCAGTTCTTTATCCACCGAGTGCTCCACCTATCAAATTGATGTCTCTCCAATGTAGAGACAAGGATGTCATCTGGGACAGTGTTGAACGCTTTGCACAAGTCCAGGTAGATGACATCAACTGCTCTACCCTTGTCCATCAGTTTCATAGACCCATCATAGGCCACCAAATTGGTCAGGCAGGATTTCCCCTTCGTGAAGCCATGCTGGATGTCACCAAGCAACTCGTTGTTTTTCATGTGCCTTAGCATGCCTTCCAGGAGAATCTGCTCCAAGATGTTGCCAGGCACAGAGGTGAGACTGACTGGTCTGACTGGTCATCCATTTTCCCCTTCTTGAAAATGGGGGTTATATTTCCCCTTTTCCTGTCATCGGGAACTTCACCTGATTGCCATGATTGCTCAAATATGATGGCCAGTGGCTTAGCAACTTCACTCGCACGCTCCTTCAGGACCTGTGGATGGATTTCATCAGATCCCATGGACTTGTGCATGTTCAGGTTCTTAAGATGGTCTCGAACCAGATCCTCTCCTACAGTATGTCCAAGGTCTTCATTCTCACAGTCCCTGCGTCTGCCTTCAAAGGCTTGGGTGGTGCAGTCAGAGCCTTTGCCATTGAAGACCGAGGTAAAGAAGTCATTCAGAACCTCAGCCTTCTCCAAATCCTGTGTAGCCAGTTCACCCGATAGCTTCTGGATGCGGCCTACGTTGTCCCTGGTCTGTCTTTTATTCACAATGTACCTATAGAATCCCTTCTTGTTATTCTTAACGTCCCTAGCCAAGTTTAATTCTAACTGGGCCTTAGCTTTCCTCACCTGGTCCCTATCTTCCTGAAATATGTTTCTATCACTGTCTGAAAACGTATTGGTCTTTGCTTGGTATTGTTACACTCTCAATGCCAGGTATTTAAAAATGAAAAAAGAGCTGGATCTTTGGACAAACAATAACACGTTTGGTCTGAATGATAGTTCCTATGGACTTTTAACAGTTACAAGGCTGAAGAAAGCATTTGCTCTTGAATGCTTAGAAGCTGATACAAAACAGGCTGATTAGATAAAGAAAAGAGAGTAGAAGGATAATAAATAAAGAAGCTCTCTGATGAGGATTCTAAGGAAATGAAAAACACTTTATTGATAATCAATCTATGGGAGATTTTGATAATGAACTCCTGTATAATAAGCAGCCTGTATGCTCACCCTGCCACTAGAATTCTAATGAGGGAGATAATGGATCCAAATTAGAAGTTTGCTAGTGAGCCTGTTATTAAAACAATTAAACATTTTTAATGCAAGTAAATCGAAGTTGGATCCTGTATTTTTTTCATTAGGTTATATGTTGTCTTTCTTTTGTTTACTTACTAATAAATGAGCTAAATTATCCTTAGGATATATACTTTTAAGAATTTCATGTTTACTGTCACTCAAATGAGGTGAGAATACTGTGGATGGAATAACTGGGATAAACATCACAATAGATGGCACAACTATGTTGTATAGAGCAGGTAGAAATAAGTTTTTGTGTCAAGCCACAGAAATATGGATATGAAAGTCCTTCTACCCTTGAAGGTTGTAAGCTCTATTGACCTGTGTTTTATTGCAAGGCAGTGGGTGTGTACCTGACACAGTAGTTAAAAACTATAAACCTATCCATCCAGGGGTTAAACAGTTTTTTTCTTGCATCCAGACAGCTATGACCAAGCCCTTGTTGTTTTCCACTGGAACAAGCACTGACCAAAGCCACTCAAGAAGCAGTGTTTTCCCTCCTTATGAAGATGCACCTATGCTTGAACCTACTATAATTTTGCCTCAGTGGCTATAAGATCATAATAGAATCATAGCTTCATAGAATGGTTTGATTTGGAAGGAACCTTAAAGGTTATCATGTTCTAACCCCACTGCCATGGGCAGAAACAGCTCAAAGTCCCATCCAACCAGGCCTTGAACACTGCCAGGGATGGGGCAGCCACAGCTTCTTTGGGCAAACTGTTCCAATACATCACTACTCTCATAGTAAAGAACTTCTTCCTAATATCTAATCTAAGTGTACCTGGGCACAAAGTCTTCAGGCAGGGCTGCTGCCTGTCCTTGCCCCAGGAGAAATATCTGAGCACTTCTTGCAGCCCCAGGTCTGCACTGCAGCCTCTCTCTTCAGCAGCAATCTCTGGGTGGAGGCCTTGACCTCTACTGGGATAGATGGTGCAGATTGTGCAAGGCAGAGCTGCAGACTTTGCTCTCAAACAAGTGCCTACATCCTGCCTCGAGGGTCAGGTAGGATGAGTACTCTTGACCTGTGCAGAAAATCACAGAGCCGTGCCCATTTGCTGGATTATGTGTACTTCAAGTCTCCACTTGTCCAGTGGAAACTCTCTCCTTTGAAGAGATGCCTTCCCTGAATGAACTACCACACAAATTTCCCCACGCCCTGTTTGCCCATTCTGTTCATGGTTCTCTAGGGAGCTCCTGGCCCTTTCCACATCGCATAGCCCACTTGAGCAAGAGCTGCTGAATCCTGGTGGGTCTGGATGCTCCTTTGGGCTTTCCACTGCTCAGGAACCTGCCATATGCCGCAATGACCTGTTCCACTGTGGAAAGTGCCTGCACCAGACCTGATTGCCTTGAAGAGTGAAAAGTTGCCTCCACCAACTGCTTCTCACCAGCCTATTGAGACTCCTCCTTTCCACATTATTTAGTTCCTGTTTAGCTCATCCCTTGTTACTCTCATTTTCTTTTTCCAATGAACTTACTGTGTGATTGATTCAAGCTAATTCTGCCAGCCAGTCACTGTTTGTTTCCAAAGAGGTTTATCACATTGTGTCAGCAATTTATGCTGTGATGTTCCTCTTCTGTCTTCCCCACTGCAGCTATCACTGAAACCGGAGCCCAAGTGGTTGCCTGAAAACTGAAATGGGTCACTGTGTCTCCATGCACCATTTTGGTTCTCACAGAACTGTCTGCTCTTCCCTTTTTCAAATGAAAGTTAAGCAGTTGAGCAGGGGACCTGGAGGTGTAAGTGGTTTTAATCTTTCCTGTTTCTTTCAATAGTTCAAAGCTAATTTAATATTTCAGCTTCTACCAAGCTCGTCTGAATACTCTATTTCTAGGAGATGTGTGCTGGGAGGAAAACAAGAGGAAAGAAATGAGACAGGAAAAGAGAAATACAAAATCCATTAACAGAACACCTTGGATAGCTTCATGAATTGTAATTTTCCCAGGGAGTGACCAGGAGACAATGTCCTTTAGGATGAAAGATGACTCAGGTACACAAAACAAGTTTCACATGCATTGTTGTGACAGATACTATCCTACTCCTGAGGGGAGAAAAACCTTTGAAATTATTAGTATGAGGGCCCCAAGAACTAATGACTTCACAGAGGACCCCACCTGCACACCTTGTCTAGAGCCCTAGGGCTCCATTCAAGCTCAGAACTGAGCCTCAGCCCTTGTTCCTTCCTGACAGTTACACAGAAGGATATCTTGAATATGAAGAAAATAAATTGCAGCTCAAAAGACTGCAGCATGCCCATAGCATAAGGACAATTCTGTTTTCTCTGGAACTATTAAAAATATCTCTGCAATTTGTAAGTGAAATGTTCACAATTTAGATCCAAGGAAAAGATTTAACTTTTTTCAGTACAGAAGAGATTTAAGTATTGAAGCAAAAACCAAAACAGTAGTTGCTTCAGTCTTTTTTATATGCATCAGCTGTCCATTTTACTGCTACCTTTTTTTGACATGGACATTCAAATTTATCTTGAAAATTCTGTTTGCCCTGATGAGACACCTTAGCTCACTTTTAAAGGACATGAAAGGACTAGAGATCTGTGGTTGAATTAGTAGTGGTTCAACTTCAGACAGAGATTGCTATAGTATGATCAAACCATTTTAATAAAATAGTTACTTATATAGGAAAACAGGGGGAAAAAACAACAAGCCCCAAACAGAGTATCATAAGGCATTAGAGATACTGATTTAACACCATACTAGCACAGTAAATTGACATTTTAAAGCACATCTAATTTATCTTTTCAAAAGAATTTTGGGGTTGAGGGGGAGCAGGGTTTGTTAGACTTCTTATTAAACGTGATGATTTACATCACATGTGGCAGCTTTACATACCAGACATGTGAATAATACAGATCCCTGCTAGGCTCACCCAAAACACTGCATTTACAGAAGCTGGTGTTACCCAATGGGATTTTGAGGAAGTGTGTAATAGTTGTGGTGGAGTTCAAATCTCTTTGAGCTGTCTGTGAAGTAAACAGACTCCACAGCATTGTTTTTGTAGAAAACATTTACTTTTATTTTTCCTGCCTACAAAATCTAGAAATTTGGTGAGGAGATTGTATGTTTGTTCCTTTTAAAGAAGCTTGTCATTTCAGTATCCAGAAAACTAAACCCTGCTCAAGATACATCACAGGTTCGTGTCCTCAAGGGATGTCATAACTTCTTCATACTTTCTCTTGTGACTGCTACTCATTCTTGACAACAGCATCAATTTCCACTACTTGTCTAAGCACTCCTGCAGACAATGGTGCTCTTTTTCCCATGTCATCAGTCCTATGTAGAAGAAATTCCCAAAGTTAGGTCATTTATCCATTGCCCTTTCCTTTTTTTTTTTGTTTTTTTTTACAAACAGCAAATTCTGTAATATTTGTAGTCTTAAGACAATAATTGTGGGATTTTTTTCCAGCTTCCTTACTCCATTCCTTCTTACTGTTTGCATTTTGTTTCAATGGAGCTGTAATTCATGGGGGCTGCTTTATTTTGATTTCTCCAGTATTGAACACAATGAGTTCTTAATGGTGTAAGACAAGGGTAAAGATAAAGGAAAATTCTAGGTGGTATCGTAATAATGCAATTAGCAATATAAATAAAAATCTGTCATCTTTAAAGTCTATTTGTGTGTGCAAGAAGAGCTGAAACATGCTTTCTATTCAGTGTTCTCCATTCTGACATACATTTTAATATCTCTAAGGTAAATCTCAGACATGAGAAATCTCTTCTGGGGTCACTGCATTAATATACTCTGTGATCAGAAAGATACTGTTTGTGACATTCATGTAGGATTATTTTCAATTTAATTGAAATATCATGGCCATTTTGCTTTTTTTCCCCAACTTATACAGTTGGCCTTCATCAAAATGAAGATGAGACCAACAAGTGGCGCTTGCACCATGGAATGAAAAGGTACTGGTAAATCATACATGACAAATGGAGTTCTTGTAAAGTTTAGGGTACTATTCACCACTGTTTCCAAGTAGATTCAATTTATTATTCCCCCAGAACAGATACTGTAGCTCATGCACTAAGGTATTGATTTTGATGATTACTGAGGATAATCATGTATATTCCTGAGTTATTGCATTAATCTTGAGTGATGTTCCTTGGTTACTAAACTCAAATGTGATTCTCATACATATGTTGTTCAAACCTGTCAGATTCAAGAACAAGCATGTTTTATATAATTCTCTAAAAATAGAATCATGATTACTGTGTAAAATTCTTTCTGTTTATTACTGATAGAATTTAAGTTCTATTCATGTATGCATTTTTAACAACTTCTTTCAGAACTACATTGCAACTAATAGTTTGACTACCAGGAACTGAACTAGTTATTTTTCTCAATTTGAAATTTCAGGTTCAAAAGGGATCCTTTACTCTTTAGCTGAAGACACTTCTTAAAGCAGCACTAAAGAGAAAAAGAATCACTGTCTACTGGACAATCTATGGAGGAAGACTGTATTAAGAAGCAATTATTTACTTCTATATGGTAATACTTATCTACACCTATTCCTAGTCAGTGTATGGCTGATTTTCAGAGAGTGCCCAAGATAGACCCTTAAAAGGAATATGAGCCATCTGTACCATTGCAGTACCACGCTTAGGCATTTTGCCTAAATGCAACATACTGAAGCAAACAGTTGTGACTTAATAGTATATGGCTTCTGCAGATGGCCCAAGAACCATGTGGTAAACTTGCAACCAAACTTATGGTCAGGCAGTATGCACATATGGCTCAAGTCCTGAGTTTGGACTGCTTTTCTCTCCATATCATCTTCACCAGAAATTGGGGTGAAATGGTGGCTTACAGGCTTGTGAATATGGAGGACAGGAAATGACTTAAATTTGTAAGGATAGAAATGATAGTAGGAAAAAAAAGAAGCAGCAGCGAAGTACAGCTACAAGAGGTACAATTTATGTCTTCCTAACATGCTGTCCTTAAGGAATAGATCTTTAAAAGTATTAATGAGCTAATTTTAAAATTTTCAGTAGAGTTTACAACAATTGGAGTTGGACTTAATGAAAACATTTTGCTCCTAGGAGAGCATGGGGACTGACTGCTTATTAAAACCTGGTGACTTCCTTTGGTGTCATAGTAAGATCCAAGATTTTTTAAATGCTTTGTCCCAGTGATAGAGGCTTAGTTGTTCTGAAAAGCATAGCATGAACTGTTGTCCTGATACTCTCCCTGAATAACAAATAGGTATATTTTGTCACTTGAATGTTTTTATAGTCATATGTAACTTACAATATTCTGTCATTGCAGAGTTTGCCTCTTAAACTTCCAGAGGCAGTTGGACTTGTTTATACCAAATCTGTGCATGAATTTCTGATACACGGAGAAGTACAGCAGTAAAGAGATTTATATTCAAAGCTTATTACTGATGAATAGAGTCATGTTGGATTCAGGTTAGAAAAGACATGTTTACTGATAGTAAGTCTTCTGTTTAAAGTGGCAAGTCCCAAGTTTGATGGTACATGTGATATGCAAGCAGAACACAAAATTTTACTCAGGTGATGAAGTGAGTATTATTTTCAGAAGAATTTTCAAAGGAGTTCAAGAGAGTTAGACATCCACCTCCAGCTGATGTTCAGTGAAAGCTGGGTGCCAAAGTCCCATAAAGTCTTATGCATTTTATGCAGTAACTCTACCGGAACATTCTTAACCTTATTTATCACCAGACAGAAAGGCTCATCCTTTATTCTTCCATTTTCCTTTACACTAGGTGGGTAAATTTGTCAGATTTATTAGTTAAAGAGGGTGGATGTCTTTCATGTTTATGAGAAGCAATTGTGTCCTTTGTTTAGTTCACATTATGGAAATGAAACGGTTTCTGTTATATTGTCTGTCAGCCCCTTATTGAAGGCATGCATTACCAGGGTCGGTTTGTTTTCAGTGCAGGAGAAGATTATTTGCTTAGAGATTGTCTCAGTGTCTTCAACACAATTTATAGGTAGTTTGCAAACTATAATTATTTTTGCTCAATTTCAGAGGGCTTTTTAAATTATGATTTGCAGCAAATTGACTTCTCTCCCCCTTGAAGCCATCTACATGCTTGTCTCTGTAGCCTTCCTACACCTGCAAGCACTTCTGTGCTCTTTCAGGATGCAGACTGGAATGGCTCAGATGAGTAAGGGGGCAGGTGGGAGAAGAGCCATGCAATAGGGCTTTGCATGCTTTACATGCTTCTACTGGAAGATGTAGGGCCTTGGCATTGCTGTTTGATGAATGGCCTTTAAGGCAGTGTTCCAACGAAAATATCAAGCTGTGTATGCTGGAATACTTTCAGTGCTATTGTGGGGTCAACCTGCTTGAGTTCTTGGGGGAGCATTGTATGGGTCTTCTACTGCCCAACTGGACCCCAGGCTTGATTTACCTGCAGGGTTTCTGTCTCTTTGTGCAGTCTCTCTGTGCAGTCACTGACTACCCCATCAGATTTTACAGTGACATAGGGGCATGCAGTTAGATCACAGGGAGAATAATCTACACCTTTTCCTTTCAGGATTGTGGTGAGCTCCAGTGCTATCCACACTAAAGTGATGGGGAATAGTAGGGAGCCTAAGAACAAGATGAATGCTGGTTACCAGAAAGGAAAAATCTGGATGACATATGCTGGATCCTGAGGGTCTTCGGGAACCCCATAATGTGGAGTGTCTAGCTCATACCACAACTTCCCTGGCCAATGTGTACATGCGTATACATGATTGTGTGCACATCTGCATGTGAAGGAAGGTCCCCTGGGTCAAAGTTCCATAAAAAGCCAAGATACAGCCTCAGTTTCCCTGAGCCATAGCATAAAATTCTTTTGTTATGTGATTATTGCATTGTGGTGGAACAGATACATGGGTACCACATTGCTCATGATAGGGAAGATTCCATTTATGTCTATCCAAAACTTCTTATCCTATATGGAAGTTCCAGTTTGATTCCTGTTGTAGTTCTGTCCTGGGTTCAGCAGTTGCAGTCAGTTTTTCTTCTCTTTAGTAGCTGGTGTTTTGACTTAACCCGGGAACAAGGCAGATAAGGCCGATGTTTTTGGTTGTTGCTGAGCGATGTTTGCCCTGACCAAGGACTTTGTGAGCCTCATGCTCTGCCGGGGAGGAGGGGAAGCCGGGAGGAAGGAGGGACAGGACTGTACTGACAGGACCAAACTGACCAAAGAGGTATTCCATACCATAGCAC
>NDXB01006495.1:0-16283 GCA_002631895.1 Agapornis roseicollis | reverse complement strand
GGCAGAGCATGAGGCTCACAAAGTCCTTGGTCAGGGCAAACATCGCTCAGCAACAACCAAAAACATCGGCCTTATCAGCCTTGTTCCCAGGCTAAGTCAAAACACAGCTACTAAAGAGAAGAAAAACGGACTGCAACTGCTCAACCCAGGACAACTATATAGTACCAGGATAAATAAAAGAATAGGTTGAAAATATGTTAGGCAGTTCATAGTTCTAGTTGGACTTTAAAGTGGCTGTTAGTTGCTTTTTTTTTTTTTGTTTGTTTCTCGTTTCTCTTCTAAAATATGTTCTGAATATATTCCAGTCCATCAGTAATAGTTTAGCCTGGAAAAGACCTTTAATGTCATCATTAATGTCATCAAGTCCAACCATAAACGTAACACTAAGCAATATCCTTAAGTACCACATCTATACATCTTTTAAATACTTCCAGGGATGGTGACTCCATCACTTCCCTTGGCAGCCAGTTCCAGTGCTTGACAGCCCTCTCAGCTAAGAATTTTTTCCTAATATCCAATCTAAATGTCCTCTGCTGCAACTGGGGAGATTTATCTGTTGTTACTTGGGAGAAGAGACCAACCCCCACATTACTACAACCTCCTTTCAGGCAATTGTAGAGAACAACAATACCACCTCTGAGATTCCTCTTCTCCAGATTTAAACACCCCCAGTTCCCTCAGCCGTTTCTCATGACACTTGTGTTTCAGGCCCTTCACCAAGTCTGTTGCCCTTCTCTGGACCTGCTCCAGCACCTCAATGTCTCCTTTGTAGCGAGGGGCCCAGAACTGATCACAGGATTTGAGGTGTGACCTCACCAATGCCAGTACAGGAGGATGATCACTGCCCTGGCCCTGCTGGCCACACTATTGCTGATACAGGCCAGGATGCTTTTGGCCTTTTGGCTGCCTGGGTACAAGCTGGCTTGTGTTCAGGTGGCTGTTGACCAACAAACCCAGGTCCTTTTCTGCAGGGCAGCTTTCCAGCCGTTCTACCCAAGCCTGTGTGTCACATGGGGTTGTTGTGACCATGCATTACCAATCTTATTCCAGTTAAATGCCTCAAGATAACAATTACCCTGCTAAAATTTTGGAAAAAGAAAACCAAAAAACAAACAAAAAAAAAAAACAAACAACCAAACAAAAGCAACAACAACAACAGCAACAACAACAACAAAAAAGGCAAATTTTAAGGACTCGGTTTGTCAATATACTTCAAAACTGGAAAATAGCTTTTAATGTAATTCATACTTTTCAGGCTTTCTTTATAGAAAACATTTTCAAATGTCAATGCAATTTATGTTAGAACATTAAATGTGCTCTTACCTTCTGGCTTATTGTACTTCCTGCAAAAAGATTAAATCAACCATATGTATGGGTATTGAAAATACAGTTAAGGACTCCTGAAAGTGTACTTCAAGTTCAGTATGGAGCAAGTGAATTTCCCTTTTCTTCCCATAAAAAAGGAAGTGTATCTTAACTGAGCCTCAATATGTAATTCACAAGAGATGTTTCTCTCTCCCTTGCAAGAATTATTTGAAATTTTGAAAGAAAGTGAGTAGAAATGTCAATATTCCATCACTAGATTCCAGTGTAGAAAGTACAGATTATACAGACAGTACATGTGCTGCATGGATACTTTTCTTTTTTTTTTAATTTTTTTTTATTAAGTCTATTTTGTGTGTATCAAGTCTGTATCAATACAGATGAACGACAGAAGATCTCACAATTTGGGCAGAAGAGATGCTATTACATGCAGAGCCTGAAGGAGTAGTGCTAATGCGTGACCACAAGTCCAGAAGGTTTTAATAATAGCACTTATTTAGTTGATTGAAAATATATAAGGGGACATTTAAGAACATAATCTATTGTAATCTGGTATAATGATACTTAAAAATACGATTTTGTCTTTTAGAGAAATGCATAGCAAGTGGATGAGATTGCAAGTTTAGTCACACTTATTAATTATGCTAAATTTTTAGTTCTAATCAGAGCAGCTCTTTTGAGACTAAACCTTTTACCACTAGGCCATTTGAAACCTATGAGATAAAAAGTAAGAGTTCTTTCGGAATATTATTTACATGATTTTAATTAATGATTATAATCTCCATAGCCATTTTTTTGAAAAAGAGCACTTAATCCCTTAACCAGTTTTCATAATTTGCATTTTGTGAAAACATGTAAGCCCTACAGGCATATCATCTCTGATTTGTTTCAAACCAAACTTATTTTTAGAGAATTTCGTTTTGTTCCTGCTCCAAGTCCCATTTCCTATCATAACACCTGTTTCTCATGCAGAGTGAACTGATTGGTAGAAAAGTAAAGTTTGCTTCCTTTTGCCAAGACAGAACATAGCCCTTGGCAAGGTAGCCTTTGAAAACAGTTTCTCATGCAGAGACCGTATACAAGCAGTATTGCTGTTGCCAAGATCCTCTGACTAATGAAGGGTCGGAGCAATAGTGTGTTCTTTCTCATTGCTGGTGGCACGTTTATGTAGCATTTCTTCTGAGAAAAGGCGCTAGCATTTCAAACAGGAGTTAGAAGTTTAACCTTCTAGGAGGAAGGTCAGTGTTAATTTTTATTTTTATTGATAAAAGAGAAGAAAGCTATATAGGAAAGATAAATTCTGTGGCAAGCTGCAACTCTTAAAAACAAGGAGTTCTCAAATGTGTTTTAACAAAAATTAGTTTAAAAACATTTGCGTTTACAGTTACTTCTTTGAATCTCAGAGAAGGCTTATGCTTAGTGTTCCATATTGATGATTCAGAGAACCAATTCCAAACTAGGGAGGATTAGCATATAAACTGAATTTAAAGGTCAGAATTTCAGGAGCTCACTTACAGAATAATTTTTTTCTTTTTTTTTTTTTTTTTCCCCCAAATACTTACAGATACAGTAAGAATGGAAGTAAGCTTTTTCTTCATATTACTAGGAGGACCTTTTTTTATGTTGTATTTGATCCAGTACTGATTTGGGTTTGTTTGNATTTTTTTTTTTTTTTTTTTTTTTTTCCCCCACATTGGAAAAATGCGTAGTAAAAAGGATGGAATATTCCTTGTGTTTAGAAATCCTGGCTATTATTAACATTCCATTTTTTTTTCCAATGTGTGTAGCAAATAATCTTTTCTGTGACATAGAACGAAAAATCAGGTATCGTTAACTCACATTTTTAAATAAAAACTTCTAGTAAAACTTGTTTATAATGGGTAGGCTGTAATCTATGAAGCCAGGAATTTCTAAGTAAAATTTTAATTAAAATGTTAAGTGTCTCACAGCTAGAGAAATATCAAGTAAGTATTTATTCTGTCAACAAACAAGCACATGAAAACAAGATGGGGGAAGTTACTTCAGGTAACAAAACTAATAGCTACTCTGGATATCCTCAGGTAGTTAATGAAAGTTCTTAACTCTCAGAAAGTTCCTTGTGGGCTTCTGGCATGTTATGATTCTTGAGAAACCACAGTACTCCATTCATATGGAACACTCTTCAGAGGAGTCTTAGCTGAATTAGCAGCAGCACTCACAGTGATTAGGGTTGGCTGTGTATTAACAGAAATTGAACTCTCCTTTTATAACCACCATTTCTAGAAAAAACTTCTGAAACACATCCAAAACGTAGTCCCATACAAGCTACAGTGAAGAGAATTAACTATCCCAGCCAAAACCAGCACAGACACTTCAGAGTGTCTGAAATAATTTTGAAGCTTCCATGGGCTGCTTTGCTTCCTATGAGGTGTATATATTATTATGTGTATTAAAGAGATACGTACTGTTGAATCTTGAGCTTAATATCAGTATCTTGACTTCAGATTTTAATTGGATGGTTACTCTTGGGGCATGGGGCTGAAATGAACAACACCGTAAGAACGACACTCTTTCTTGAGCCAAGTTAATTAATCTTTCTCCAGTTTTCCTAAGTTACTTTTGAGTAATTGGGTAAATTGGACCCATTGCTGTAGCTGTGTGGTAAACAACGTACCACGCATTATTGGTATAACATATAATGGACCACACACTTGATAATTCTCAATAACGTTAATGTGACATCTGATAAAATTTTTGCATTTATATAAGCAAGTAGGAGGATGAGTTGGTTATGTAGTTCCAGTCACTGAATTAGGTCTTCAATTCTGTCACTAAATGTTTACAGTAGTAGTAGTTCTAAACGTTTTATCAATCTAGAAAGCTAAAAACTGTCTAAAAGATGTTTCCCCATCAGCCCTACATTACAGAAATAAATATGTGTAATCCTAACAGAGAAATAACGTGCTGAAGAAATCTTTTGGAACTGGATATTTTGATAGTTTAGTACTATGCAGAAACCACTTACCTGTATGACTGTGTCATTTTCCCACTAGCAAGTTGTCTTATGAACATTTCATATTCAAACAGCAACTTGTCTGTCAATTATTTAACAGAACCTGAGAGAAATTTGGACAACAACCACTGAAATTACCCAATTACTCAGCTGACAAAGAATTCCTTATGTGAGATTCATGGTCTGTCTTTGATAATCAGTGGTGCATGTTTTTACAAATCCTGTCTTGATGCTCCTCTGAAACATTCAGAACTCTCAGTTTCATTACATTATAGTAGATGTTTACACATATAAACATCAGTTTATATGTGGAGCAGAGAGGTCCATGATGATGATAAAGGAGCTGGAGCACCTCCTGCATGAAGATGCACTGAGAAAGTTGGGGCTGTTCAGCCTGGAGAAGAGAAGGCTGCACGGAGACCACATAGCAGCCTTTCAGTATCTGATGGGGTCCTGTAAGGATGCTGGACAGGGACTCTTCATCAGGGACTGTGGTGATAGGACAAGGGGTAGTGGGTTCAAACTGAAACAGGGGAAATTCAGGTTAGATATAAGGAAGGAAGTTTTTTAATGTGAGGGTGATGAGGCACTGGCACAGGTTGCCCAAAGAAGTAGTAAATGCTCCATCCCTAGCAGTGTTGAAGGCCAGATTGCACAGAGCTTTGTGCAACATAGTCTAGGATGAGGCATGTGTCCCCAAGGCATGGGTTGGGAGTTGGAACTAGATGATCTTAAGGTTCTTTCCAACCCTAACCATTCGATGGTTCTGTGATACTGTTTCAGCTATTCACATTTACTCTAACATAGCAAATATGATTTGGGATAAAATTGCAGAACTGGAAAAATGCAAGCAATATAGATAGAAACCCCAACACCTGATTATTTTGTTCCTTATTTCACACTTTAAAATACAGAAGCACATCTGTAGCACATTCTTCTTTTACATATTTTAACATTTTCTACAAGCTTATTCAACATGATATATTTGATAACCAAGGCAGTTGGTTAAACTGAAGACTGAAGTTGTAAGGTCTGTTCTGAATTTAATACAGAATCATGGAAAAGTCTATGTGGCAGGAGTTGGTGGGATCATCTGGTCCTACGTGCTTCAGAAAGCAGATCTTTACTTAGTTTATCAAGCCAAATCTTGAAAATTTCCACTGGGGGAGATTCTAGCACTTAGCATTTTAGTTGTTCTTAAGTGAAAATTGTTAATTATTAAAGGGTTTCTGCCATTACATAATACAGGATTGAAGCAAGTGGGTATCATTCTGCTTTAATTTAGAGTCTCTTTATGTTATGAAATGGGTATACTCAGGATGTTTTATGTATTACAAAGCATGGAATCAAATTATAAATTAAATAAAACCATTATGTGTGCCTTAGTCACACAGTAAAACTGATCTGTCCAACAAACCAGTCAATATGGCTGAACACTGGTACAATAAGTGTTTTTTAACTAAGTTATACATGTTTCAAACATTAAGTCATTTACAGCATATTTTTCTGTGATGTTATTTAAGCTACTGCAAATTCCATTTTTGTTAAACTTTGTGAAATTAGGAATTCAAGATTACAGAGACTTGATTTTAAAAATTCATTTAATGTAAACTTTAGACCATTTTACAGTTTCAAAACACTGCAAAGGACTAAAAATATGTCTGTGTATATGAACAATGTATGTTCTTGTATCTATGTACAAAAGCTAAATGATGCCCAGTGAACTGTCACTGGTTCAACATGCTTCCACCTATCTCTGAATGAAATTCTTATCTGTTGCTGACAGCTTTCCATCTCAGAGAAATTGCTTCCCAGGTAGGCAGCATGGGAGGATCAGTGGTAAAGGCAGGAGGGGATGCTGCAGAACTGTACAACAGTGTTGCAGCCTACATGAGCAAAGCTCCTGATGCAGGGTGTACCACAGGGCTCCATTGTGCATCAGCACCTGCAGCAGTGATGGTGCAGCAACCCAGAACCTCCACAAGGCAGAGGTGGTTTTGGCACAGCATGGACACTGTGCCACAGGTGGCTGTCCCCAGCTGCTTGGAGCTGCAGTGGCAGCTAAGGCACTGCAGTAATAATGACACTGTGCTGCCTTGCTCATGGTCAGGTTGCACGGCAGAGCTAATGGGAATGAACTGTTTAACACTTGTGCCAGTTCAGATTTCCATGCTGCAGTGAAAAAGGATAGTGAGTTTTATCTGGAAGTGTAAATATATTATTACTGTCTTTTCAGAAACATTTTTCCTTACTTTCAAAGCAAATGCAGTACTTCAATACTTTAATTTAGTACTACTTCTAAGTTTATTATTAGCCCTAAAGATCCTGCAGGGGTCAGGTATTTGATCTAGGGAGCATAAAATTTGAATGATGGTTCTGACAGATTAGGTTAAAATGCACAGAAGGACAGCAGAGCACAGGAGAAATTTTTGTTTATTCATATGACTCAAATAGCTGCAATGCACTAAGTAATGTATTCTAGTTTTGTGAGGAGGTGAGACAACCCTAGGAACTAAGCAAAACATATCTCAATTAGGCTGTAAGAATTTGAATGGATCCTGTAATAGAGAACATCAAGTTCAGTGCTGCTGTTAAGTGAAGGAATAGAAGCATCCCAGAATGCTGTCTGCACAGGCTGGGAGAGTGGCACAACTTGGTCCTGACAGTCAAAGGGTACCAGCCTCCTCCTCCCCAGGGCTTCAGAGCTGCGCTAACAGTCTCCTTGCCCTCCTTTCCTCCACTTTGTAATGAGTCTCCCTTAATAGCTCTTGCCCGTGTGAGAGAACCGCCCCAGGTCAGTGACATGCCTATTTTGTGTTAAGGCAGTCTTTAGACTTTCTATGGAACAGTGATATAGGAAGCAGTTTTCCTTTTAACCCTCTTTAAATCTTCAAGGGCTAAAGCCTTGCCTTGAAGGGAATCCACACTGAGGCTCTTACTGGGTTGTGGTATTCATGCAACAGAACTAGCAAGAAACAGGGAGAAGAAATGTTTTAAAAATTATTTAAATTGCAGTAAACGGGGTGATAGAGGGCAGAAGCAGTGTTTATTATTATTGAGTGCCATAGATGCACAGTAATAAACAGAATATAGTTATGGAAATCTTAATGCAACATTATGTGGTTTCATTTATTTTGGACTGTAGCATAATTTTGTATTCAGGAATCTCTTTAGAGTCATTGCCTCCAAATTTTCAATTTTTTATCCCCATTGAAGTTAAAAATAAAACCAGTTTAATTTCATAGTTTTTAAATTCAAAATGCTTCAGGTATCCCTGGAATTTCCCATCCCACTGCCTCATAAGTATATATCACTGATACATAGCAATTAATTCGTAGAAAAACTCTAAGAACCCGTCAACAAAGTTTAAGTTGACAGTCAGGTATTGTTTATTGCGGCATTGGGTGACATGGGGGATAGCTCCTCCAAGTGTGTCTCACTCAAGCACCAAGCAAGAGCTGTGATTATATAATCATTAGAAATACATATTCATTCCATTACATGCATATTCATGAAGTTACTTATGCATTACATCACATCTCTAGAAAATTATTCCCACATGTGCACAGTAATGTGGTAGTGGTCTTTTGGACCACTGGTGGTTGTTTCTTCATCATCTTCCTCTTCAACACTTCATCCTTTCAGTGAACTTCATAGTTGGCCAGACTTGTTCTCTGTTTGCCAGCTCCTTAGTTGGTTCTAACTGGTTTCCCTAAACATTAACTGAAGAGTTCTCTTCCTTGTCATTGTTATAGAGCCCACCTGAGGTTCAGGTCACTTGGTTACAATCAAAAGGTTCGTTCTATATACAGTGAGCTATCCTTCATTCTGTCTTTCTTGTTCTTTCCCCATCTCACAATAAGAAGTGCAAAATAGAGTAATACCATTTTCTCCAATTGGAGGCAGTGTTACCATTAAGAGAATCTGCCCCAAAGGTTGTACACATTTCTCAAGTATGCCACATTGGTTACAGGAATATTTTGTGTTCAACATATTTCTGCAGAACAGTAATATATTGATTTTGCCTCTGGCTTCCTTGGGATTGACTTTTCATCCACAGAGTTAATGTTAAAAATAATATTGGTTAAAGGCCACCTCATGGTCTCTTCTTTTAGTTGTGCATCTGGGTACACCAACTTACACATCTAATGTCAAAAGTTTCAGTATGGTTACCTCTGTCTAAAATATTAACCAGATAAGTCACTTCTAACCCTATGCCGGCAGCACACTGGTCTGTCTCCTTTGATGAAATACAAAATTAAAACCATTACTCAAGACAGAGCTGTAATAACAGCATTGACATAAAGTGCTCAAACTTTGTAAAGTGCAGAAGTAATATCTCTCTTTGATCTTCATTTAATAATTGTGTGCTTTCACAGGCTTTTCAAGAGAACATTTTAGACACTGGAAGTGCCTGGAAATCAAATCTTTATTAAATATTTATGGGGGAGGACACCTAATGACTTCTAGGGGACCCTGCAAAGAAGTTCAGTATCCATAGAGTGCACTTATAACTAATTTTGTTGTTATTGTTGTTGTTATTAATTATTTAAGTGCAGGCAATTTGGTCAAAGCTATACAAGACACACACAAAAAATATTATTCCAGCTTCTAAAAACAGTCTCAATCAAACCAATGGGTAAAGAACACTAACTCACTACGGAATACACACTTTAAAAAAGCAAGCCTGATTACTGAGGAGAGCACCTTTTCACATTGCTTCTCATTTTATTCTTTCCTTATGCCATCCTTGCTGATCTGCCTTGCAAGAGCAGAAGTTGCTGCAGGAGGCAGGAGCATGTTGTAGGAGAAGGAGTAAATGAAGGCCACTGTTTGCTTCCTCACATTTACAGTAACTGGAGGGACAGCTGTTTTTCAATTTTCACTGTGACATCTTGATGGAGAAGATGGGAAGGGGCACTGTTACAGTCTCCTGAAAGACAAGGTCTGTGTACTTAAAGTCTTTGCAGACCTTAAGATGTGTCAGGACAAAAGAAAATGAAGCCAGAGTTCTTTGGCGACTGGCTGAAAATAGGAGATTGGCTGCTTGGCATGCCAGCATGGGGTTGTCATCACATGCATGCAGGAAGGTATATGAGAGTCTGATGAGAGCTGAAGGAAAGGGATAACAAAAAATCATAGTAACCAATGCTGCTGGTAAAAAAGGGGATTTTTTTTTTTTAAGAGCTATTTAACATGTAGGTTAAATAGACCCTTATAAGGTTTTTAAAAGACAAAGCAGTCTAGAATTCTGAAGGACAGGCTGTTTTGAAGGACAGTACAGTTTGACAGAAAGTGGTATGATGTAGCACATCTATTTCAAAATAGGTAGGTGCTAATGATACAAAACAAGCAACTAGGCATTTTAGCAGCTTGGGTGGGTAGACAGCAAGGAGGCAACACTGAACTGAAACTTCTGACCTTGGATAATCTGGAAATAGTGCAGAATAAAGGATTATCATCTACCTTGAGTACTTCTGTAATGAATTTACAGTTTTATGTTTTGCAAAAAAACTTAGTAGAGGAGAAGAAAGAAAAAGACTGCAGAAGGAAGCTTGAGTATCATCAGCATGTGAATGAATTTACACAAGAACAGAGGATAAAATGAACAAAGAACTAGAAATGGGAATCACCAGTAAAATAAAATCAGAAGAAAAAGAAAGCAACAACAACAAAAAAAATATCTCTTAAATCCCAGTGCCAAGAGGTGTTCAGGACCTTTGGAGAAAAAAATGACTGAGAAAAAAGAGGCCTTAAGGATTTTCTAGGAGAGGGAAACAGGAGCCTGTGAGAGCACTTAATTTGAATGAAGCTGGAAAGAAGGCATGCTGAACGGGATTGCAAGCAATTCAGATGAGAAGCAGTAGGAGATAAAGAGGTGGATGTGTGTGTATTAGTTCTTTCACAAAGCTCCTCCAAGCTGTGTTTGTTACAAGTTATGATGAACTCAAACCAGCATGTATATTAGGTCTCTTGTGTTAATTAGGAATTGATTATGGTTATAATCAATGATATGATATGATTATATCAGCCCAGTCTTGATTTGTGACTCAGTTATAGTGGATCTGTGTGTGCTGTTTAATGTGTATCTGTCAGTTGGCAAAAGGACTTTAACTAAATCAATAAAACATTTGCAGTGTGGTGCACAGTTACTCATGGTTTTGACCATTACCTGGTTTTTGTTAATATTATTTTAAAATAGATTGCTTTAATGTCTCAGCACCAATGAATTCCTGTTTCAGTTTATTACACATTTCTGGATACTGTTAATGTTGGAGAATGTTTACTTCTTTAAAAACAATTATACTGATTTTTAAGTTGCATTTGTTTTTATTTGTAAAGGAGAACAGCATTCATGATTTGAAATCTTTTTTGTGAATTTAAACAGTATAAGATTTTTTAGATGTTAAATGCATTTTAACAAAACAGGTTCTGAAACCACGCACATAAAGAATGGTCACTTTTAAAATTAAATATTGAAAATCCTTGTTTATTGAAGTTTTCCACTGCAAATGAAACAATACCATCAAATCTTAAGCATAATCTTTTGCTTCAAAGTTAGAATGATGTAACATGTCATGCTAGTTACATGATACACATTTGTACTATTGCGTGCATGGAGTAGACTTTGAAGTATATTGGGAAAACCATGAGAAAAAACAAGGAGGAAATGGTGATAATTTTAGTTTGATGATCTCCATGGTAACTAATGGAAGATAAGGAGCTGTTCATTGTGGTACTTGTAGTTTATCTGGACATGAGTGTGTTACATTTTGGTAAAGTTCACAAAATTGCTTTTTCTCATTTCGCATAATGAGGAAAGGAGGGCAAAAAGCAGTTACAGAGTTTTGAGAGACAGTATTAGAAGTCTGTACAAAATTTATAGTATCATAAAAATATACATCTGGAATACTAATAATTTACTTTAAATTCTGTCTCTGTTCTGAGTACACATTCCTAGGAATATTCATCACAAAACTGTTGTCCTGGGTTTAACGATAGCAGTCAATTTTTCTCCTTCTTAGTAGCTGGTGCAGCAGTGTGTTTTCACTCAGTTTGGGAACAGAGCTGATAATTACTGATGTTTACTGTGACCAAGAACTTTGTGAGCCTCATGCTCTGCCAGGGAGGAGGGAGGCCACGAGGAAGCAGAGACAGGACACCTGACCCAAACTAACCGAAGAGGTATTCCATACCACAGCACATCATGGCCAGAATGTAACTGGGTGTTACCCAGAAGTGCTAGGGTTCTCTGGGGAGTTGGAGGAGGTATCAGTCATGGGGCCCGAGGGGGTGAGTTATCTGTCAGTGGTTTCTGAGGTGCTGTAGTCTCTTCCCTTGTTATTTCCTTTATCATTATTACTATTGGTGGTAGCAGCAGTGATTTGTGTTATACCTTAGTTACTAAACTGTTCTTATCTCAACCTGTGGGAGTCGCGTTCTTTTGATTCTGCTCCCCATCCCTCTGGGAGCAGGGGGAGGGCAAGAAAGGTGGGGTTGAGTGAGTGAACAAGCTGTGTGGCTGGGTTTAAACCATGACAACTGTGTATCATCTTATACCGCACAGCTTCTTGGAAACCTCGTTTAGTATTTACCTATTTTGACATTAAAGTGGATGAATATAATCAAGAATTTTTGCTACAAGTGATGTATTTTTCTTCCAAAGATCATGGAATGTCTTTTTTGATAGATGCATTTGATGTTGTCATGGTTTAACCCCATCTGGTAACTAAGTGCCACCCATCCTCTGGATGCAATGTGAAGGAGAATTAGAAGAACTCATATCAGAAATCTCCTGTTACGTGTCTTCATCATAGCCTTTGTAACAGACCAACTAAACCCAGTACCTTTAACCTGTCATTTAGTTGCTAAAAATCTATCTAGCATTAATTTTGTCCATTTTGGAAATAGCTGTCTTGAGCTGGAAACAAGGCAGTGTGAAACAGCTCAGCAGCAGAAATCACCTCTTGTGCCTCAAACATCTTAATTTTATTAATACAGTGCTGAACAAGATTAATTTGCATCATGCTGTTGTTGGCCCTTGAGTAGACTGTAATATTTTGAAATATTCTACCAATCTTTGTTTTTTTTGCTTTATTCTTTACCAAAATGGGAGCAACAAATCTCTTTGTTATTTTTTTCTGGTTTAGCCTGTGGAGGGATCTAAATTTGTGTGCATTTAGAAAAAAACACATGTTGAAATCACAGGGTTTATGTTATAATAGTATCATAAGTAGTAAATTATTTTTAATTCTTTAAGGCTTGCCAACAAATTCCTAAGTACTTCTGGGTATGATCTGAGTTCTAAGAAAAGTGGGAAAGTAGTATTTATAGTTTTTTGGCATATGTAAAATACAAAATTTAGCTCCATAACCAAAAAGAGGATCTGATTAATAGAATTTTTGATGTCAGTTGTTTGTGAGGGAGTGTGTAAGAGTAATTTTCTGACAATTCATGTAGTGGAGCATCAAGTAGCTTATAACCTGAAATCTTGAGTCATGTAGTTGTTACCAGATATATCTATTAGATACATATTGTGACTACAGCTGTCAACCTTTCCCTTTTCATTTTTCTACCATATGATCTCTCTCCCTTCCTGCCTCCCTCTATTCCTTCCACCTTGTATTCCTTCCTCCCACCTCTCTCTCAGTCTTACTTTTCCCCTTTTTTGTTCTTCACTTTGTCTCTGTCCCCTCTGTTTTTCCCTTTTTGCTGCACATTCAGCAGTACAGCAGGAACTTTCAGACCCTTGGCTGGGAACAAGTGCTAAAGGAAACTGTCAGAAATTCCGGTGGTCTTTTCATATTTGTAATATGAAATTAATATAGCTCTCCTTTATAAATAAATTCACAGGAAAAATAAAACCACATGAAAATCTACTCTTGCTTTTAAATTACTGAACTCAAATAAAATTAAAATGTTAGAGGTCAGAGATGGGTTATATGGGAAAACTCAAAAAATAATTTGATTACTCAGCTCTGGAAAGAGCTGAGAGTTCTGCTGAGGCAAAGTCATCATGACCGGGATCATCTGCAGCACAGGCAACAAAGTCCACTTTCTTATCAGATAGCATCATTTTAGGCTTATCAAATTAGCAAGCAGGAAGCTGGTATTGAAACACTCTGGGCTGCATTTGTACTTTTAGTTCTTCACCTGATGTTCCTCTTTGGGTACTAGTGATCAAGGCATACCATTTGTAACTAAATGGTTATGAGGTTTATATATGGCGCAGTACAGTGATCCAAGTAAGCTAGGTCACATCAAGCATTAGTGCAGCTCTCTGCTGTGGTTCATTTGCCCTACTGAGAAGTGTTATCTGCATCTGCACAGCACTGCACTGTGCTATATACACGGTGCTAAATTTCATTTTTTTGTTTGTGAGTTAGGAAGATACACTGTATCCATACTGAAGTATTCACAGAATCTGATATACGTTTAATTAGATTCTTATTGTTTACATTTTATTGGAACATGATTAGGTTAACACATGAGGATTTTTTTCTTTACTGACAGTGTGTGGGAAGCTACATTTGGATAAGCATTGTATATGGTTGAAGTGCACAAAACAGAATTTTCTGATCCTTTTAATCTAGTTGAGAGCTCATAGTAATTTTTGCTCTTTATTTACATCAAGTAGTCACAGTTAATGTTTAGGAACTTTATTTCTGATTCAAAGATACAAATAATTACATTATAAGTCAGTCAGACAAAATAATTTGAGATGTGAATTGTACATGTGATTATAAATCTATACAGCTCTTTAAATATGTTTTAACATTTTAAAACATCTCTTTTTCTTCCCTGGGCTGAAAAATATGGTTTGTAGAAATCTTTAGCCCAAAGTAAGGAAAATCATGTAATATGAAGTCACATGAGACACTAAGAATGGATTCCCTGAGCAGAATCAAGAAGTATGAACCTAGAGTTACATAGATTCCTTAATAAAGGTATTTTCTGAAAAAAGGGAGGAAAGAAACCTGCTTTTTAAACAAAATTTGAACTAATTGTTTCTTGCATTATTTTTTACAATTATAAGTACTGTATTCTGTGGGGTATTGTCCTGTGTTCAGCAGTAGCAGTCATTTTTCTCCTTTGTAGCTGGTGCATGGCTGTGTTTTTGACTATCAGCCTGGGAACAGCACTGATAACACCAATGTTTTTAGTTGCTGTTCAGTAACGTTTACTGTGACCAAGGACTTTCTGAGTCTCTTGCTCTGCCAGGGAGGAGGGGAAGCTGGGAGAAAGCAGAGACAGGACGCCTGACCCAAACTAGCCAAAGGGGCATTCCATACCAGAGAACGTCATGCCCAGTTTATAAACTAGGGGCAGTCACCCAAGGAGGCCCAGATCGCAGCTCAGATCAGGCTTGGGTATTGGTCAGCGGGTGGTTAGATGCTGTATTCTCTTCCCTTGTTATTTCCCTTATCATTATTTTTACTGGTGGTAGCAGTAGTATTTTGTGTTATACCAGTTACTAAACTGTTCTTATCTCAACCTGTGGGATTAGCATTCTTTCAGTTCTCCTCCCCATTCCTCATTGGAGAAACTGGCTCTAAGAATTACTAAGTTCTTTCAGGTATGTTCTTGAGGCTTGTCAGGTTTATGTATCATCCTAAATACTTTTCTGTTCTATTGTGCTTCATGCGTTATCTCTTGATATTGACACCCTGGCACATTATTGCCTTGTGTCCTGTTCTTGTTTGTTGGATTTGCAGTGTTAGAAAGGCTGTTCTGAGACCATTCTTGCTGTGTGTTACTTCCTATAAATGCTTTTGCTAATCATCAGTTTAGACACTGAAACAGGTATGGAAAGTGTACTGTAATGTTACTGGTTGAAGTGATCTCTCCTAGGATTGCTAGAGGTCAGGTAAACCACAGAAATTAGCAGGTGTATCTGTGTTCTTTCTGTACTGTTGACTGGAGATAGTTGATTCATCTGCAGATCACATCTGTGGAAGGACAGGGAACAACTTGAGTGTGTTTTTGTCTCTTTAAATCTTGTTTTGGAGATTAATGGGAAGGTGGTAATGATCCCTAGAAAAGTTCTTGTGCATGGTTCTGGATTATAATGCATGTTTTCAATATTAAATATTTTTGTGAAGCAGTAAACAGCTGGATATAGAAGCAAGCACAAGGCAAATCAGGGCTTACTATTCATGTGTGTGATAGGATCCTTTGTCATCATTGATCAAGTTAAACTAATTTAATTAGGAAATCAGTAAGTGCGAAGCTCATAACTGAAAAGACTATTCATTCAGCTCTTCACTAGTCTATAACACTAAACTAACATGATGTAGTATTTTATGTAAAGGAGGTGTAGTTTCGTTTTAATTTACACAGTATTTATAAAGCTCTGGGCGTTGAAAATAGAACAGCTTCTTAATTTGCCTGTATTCATTTATTCATTTGTTTGAAGTGCCAGAGGGAGTAGCTTTGTGATGCTGAGTACAGCTGTCCTTCCTTTGCTTACTTTACCATCTTTGGGATTTATTAAAGAAAAATAGAAAATTACATGAATACTGATTTTTTAAAAAAACAATTGCAAACCTTTCTTTGCATGTTTATTTCTCATATTTTCTTCATGCTTGGTGTTTTGGTAGCCAGTATTTTTTATTGGGTTGTCATCTTTTTTACAGTTCTTTTATGGTTTAATTGTTTTTCCCTTCAAATTAAGTGCTTTAAATATTATTAACACAGGAATTAAATTATGTGCAAAAATTGTCTGAATGAAAAGGTTTTCAGCTAATAATGGTAATAAATCAGTTCAATTAGCATTACAGAATCAAACAGCTGTAGGATTCAAGTCTTATCTAGTAGCTTTATTATTAAAAAAAGAATTAAACTATCCTAAAGTATGGATTGCTTATGATGTCTGTCATTAAACAAGTCAAAGTATTACTTCCAGCCCTGTCGTGGTTTAAACCCACGCAGCTCGTTCACTCATTCAACCCCCCTGGCTTGCCCTCCC
>NDXB01006494.1:236519-260446 GCA_002631895.1 Agapornis roseicollis | reverse complement strand
TGCAAACTTACTGATGAAGGACTCAATACCCTCATCCATGTCATCAATAGGAATACTGAACAAAACTCGTCCCAGCACAGACCCCTGAGGGACACCACTGGTGACCGGCCGCCAGCTGGATGCTACACCAGAAGTGGCTACCTACACAAGAAGCAGCTACCTACATTAGAAAGTCCTAACTGCAGCTGACTGTGGTACTTGGAAAATCAAACCTCTGAGTGTTTTCCGCCCTAAATTGAACTGTACAAGAAACATCATATTATGCACTATCTGGGTGTTTGTGGCTTCATTGATTTCTTGTAATAGTTTCGTCCTGTGGACTCCTGTAAGTCTGTGATTTCCTGTATTTATTTATATTAAGGGAGTATTTGAGTGTGAAGCGACCATTAAAAAAGGAAGTAGATGTATTACCTCTGTAGTCTGGAAGGCTCTCTGGGGCAGAATGCATCTGGAAAGCTGCTTCAAAGCAAGCCAATACCAGTGGAAGGTTCTGACAGACCAAATAGACAGGAGCTGTTCTGAAGATAGCTAGGAATAGGTAACTGATAGTCTCAGTCTCTGTGATGCAAAAGACTATGGGTAGTGCTATACATACTGAGTGAATGTAGGATTTATAGAAGGGCTAGCAAAGGAAATAAAATCAAAACATTCTCTTGGGATGTTCATAAGCATCATTATTCTGTTTATTGTTGGTAATAAATAGATTTTCTGCTTATGGTCCAATTTTTCATAACATTGTAATGCAAGGGAATGAAGAATTCATTCTTGCTTTAATGGGTGTATGTCTGTTGTCCTGCATAACACAAATCCAGGAAGCACTATAGTCTAGTTATTAGAAATTGCTGAGAGTAAGCCTCTGGACTCTTCTGCATGTGTGAAGTTACTTGTCCTATAATCTTTGGGAAAGTCATTTATCCTCCTGTGCTGCTTGTTCCTATCTACAAAATGGGGACCTAGTACACAGTTTTGTACTACATATTTATAAAAGTTTTCAAATCCCAAGGGGAAGGATGCTTTGAAAAACAAGCACCACTGCAGTCAATGAAGGAATCCCATGCCTGCACTAGTACCTCTTCTGCCATTGGTGTAGCAGCATTTCTTTCAAAATATAGAATATTCTACTTTTGAATTTATAACTAGAGCTGTTACTGTGAAAGATTGTTTTCATTCTGCAGTATAATCAGATGGGGCTGCAAATGACTGCCAGAAAAAGACCCGTCTTTTTCAGTGAGTCTGCGGTGTGCACAATCATATGCGCTCTCTTGCTCCATGTTTAATGGCATGCACCCTTCTAAAGTTTTGTGGACAAATTTCTCAGCAGCTTCAGCCTGACTTTTCTTTTACTCCAAAAAGAAGGAGCAAGTTTCAGACGTCACAACTTCTGTGGTAATCATTAAACCTCAGTGAAAGTAAGACAGCTGCTTACTGTATGTTAATGAGTGTTGAAAATGTTGCCAGTGCAGATGGAAGATCCCTTTTAAGTGGCCAGGGCAGTATAAATAATGCATTCTATTGCTGAAAAACACCTGCTAGGGAGAAGAATGGAACATAGCTATTACACATGTTGGTTATATAATGGTACTGTGAAAGCAACAAAATCTTTGAAGATTGGAGCCAGATCCTGTGGCACATTGGGGCCAGTCTGCCCTTTACTGCTGTAGGCTTCTGGGCGTCAGACTGGCATGGACAGTCACAGCTGGATCATCTCCAGTGTGGTGAATGTGTCTGGAGAAGGTGTAGACAGCAAAGTGTTTTTTCCTTTAAGCTTGCTGATCTGAACACACAATACCAGCTTTCAGGAGTTACAGTAAGCCTAGCTGAAGCTGGTTTTACTTTAAAAGGCACAAAGGGGTAGGCCAGAAATACAGCCAGTCCATAAGTAGGTGAGCATAAAATTCGTTGAAGCATCTAAGACCAGAGAATATTGTCAATAAGGAGGAATAAATCTGCATTAGAGCTTGAGAATGACAAACCCTTTTTGATAATGGATATGCTTAATAATCTATTTCATGCAAAAATTTCCTCTCAATTGTTAATATACATAATTTTAATAGGGTGTGTTACAGGAATTCAAGATAGATAGGCGAGGAAATAAAGTGGATGAAAAGTAGGGAAATAATACCTGTGAATACACCTAGTCATTCTGATGTATAACATTCATCTTACATGGTAGTCACTTCACTAATCAATCTTACAAAAATATGCTGTAAAAAGTGAAGGAAAACAAGATACTCCTTAAAGAGAAGTTGGTCTTACTGGAGCACTCACTTTCAGAAACGACTGTCTATGAATTAATTCTCTTGCAGTGCAGCCATTTTCTCCTGACTGCCTCCTGGCAATGCTGTAATGTGCTATTATGTGTGTGTACTGAGGGGAAAATAGGATCGTAAGAAATTTCTGTTTGCAGAAGACTTTAATGTATTTTAGCTCGTTGTCACCGCACTATTTCTAGTGTAAAATAAAGAAACTGAAAAGAAATCATTTAAGAGCCTAACCTAACCCAGATCTTTCTCATTCCATTGCCTCGCAAAAATGAAGAGGCACCGCATATCAGGTTAATAACATATTTCATGTCATTTGTAGCATTTAGAAGTAAACATCCTGTTAACTGGGATATTGATCACAGGACTGAACCCTGGAATTCCTAGTTTATTCATACTCAGTGTTAACTTACAAAGTATTTATTTCTCATAGAGAGAAATGCCAAGAAATTGTTAACTTACTGAGCTTTTTCATGCAGTCTCGAAGCCTGGTTTCTAAACTGAGGACACGCTGGTGTAGTTCCTCGTAGTCATAAGCACCAATTTCTTCCTGAATCCCAGTGAGAACAGTAGATAGATTCCTAATTTCCTCCTTGAACTGGGTAATTAATTTGGCATCCGTTTTGTATTGTTCCAGAACTGGGATCAGTGGCAGGAGCTCATCCATCTTTTCTTTCAACTCCTGTTAAAGGCAATCAGATGTGCATTAGAGCAGTTCAAAGGACTTCAATCCTCTAATTCTTTTTTATGTAACATTTATGCCAGATTTTTAAAATGACTTGAAAATTATTATTGATTTTAACTACAGATATACTATTAGTGTGTTGTGAAAGGCTTGGAAACCTCAGACTTAACAGTAGTAGGCAGTAGATAAAATGCACAAGACAATAGTTTTTCTACTGAAAGTACACAATTACCTTCAGGTGATCTGAACCAAACATGCTGAAGGTCTGACTTTGTAACCCCCACTAAGCGTGACTTTCTTGAGAGAAGGGGATTAGGCCTGAACACGCAGTGAGGCTCAAGGAGGTCATGCCTGTTTTACAGTGCTGTCATTGCTGGGGAGCTCTTCAATTCCATTTCACTCCTTACAAGTATTGAATTCATTTTTGTGTTTTTTTCTCAATGGCTGCTGGGGATCTTTAGTTCTGTTCTGGCCACAGAGGTCTTTCTGCTGAAGAAAAAACCTGGGGTTCTTAACTGTACTTTGTTTCCTGTCATCCTGCAGTAGCTGCCTTTGCACTGGCAAACTTATTCTTGAACATGGATTGAATAAAATAAGGAATACTTTGGAATCTCTGATTGCTCCTGTCACAGATTTCTGCTGAGTCTCATAGGCTGAAAAATTTGTCTCAGTTTCCAACCCTTGCTGGCTGCTAATTTGCCATTTCTTCATCATCCTTTTCAATGTGTTAATCATACAGGCTTTTTTAAATTAAACTAATAGAGGTTGTTTTCTGGTTGGTTATTGTTCTGTAGAAAACTTCCAAGAATCCTTGCAGCCAGAAGGTTTTGCTTTATTGAAAAGCAGACAGGGCTGTCCCTGCTCTATCAACCATAGGGGCCGATAGTGGGGGAGGGACNGTTGTTTTCTGGTTGGTTATTGTTCTGTAGAAAACTTCCAAGAATCCTTGCAGCCAGAAGGTTTTGCTTTATTGAAAAGCAGACAGGGCTGTCCCTGCTCTATCAACCATAGGGGCCGATAGTGATGCTGGGGAGGGACTCTTCATTAGGGACTGTAGTGACAGGACAAGGGGTAATGGGTTAAAACTTAAACAGGAGAGGTTTAGATTGGATATAAGGAAGAAGTTCTTTCCTACTAGGATGCTGAGGCACTGGAATTGGTTTCCCAAGGAAGTTGCGAGTGCTCCATCCCTGGCAGTGCTCAAGGCCAGGTTGGATGAAGCCTTGAGCAGCATGGTTTAGTGGGGGGTGTCCCTGCTTATGGCAGGGGAGTTGGAAGTAGATGATCTTGCGGTCCTTTCCAACCCTAACTATTCTATGATTCTATATATATAGATTTGAATCTTTTTTATAATTTGAGGAAACAGCAGGACTTCCATGAGCAAATGCCAGGCAGACATGAGGAGAAGCAAGCCTGGACAAAATAAGCTGAAGGATGGAAATAAAGTTGTGTTAGGAACTCACATTTGGTGGTAATAGAGATTTGGAACAGACGAGGATACAGGGGGAGAGGCTATTGAAGGGCTTAAAAAATCATTATCTGGAGTAGTCAGCAGGTTAAAAGGGATAGCAGAAGAGAACTATATGGAAGCCCAGGGACAAGAAGGAGGTGCAGAAGCAGATGTGGTTAGAGGTTAGTGTTATCACTGACACATGTGAACACATGCACATACCATTTCTTGCCTCACTTGCAATAAACAGGGTAGAATACTTCCAAACTAAATGCCATGAGGATGTCCAAAGTATTTTGCTATGGAGAAGTGGAAGAAGCTCACAGACAGGGTCAGCATTTTTGCTGCTTGAGGATCTACCTCTGAATTTTTGCCTCTCAAACATGTTCTAAGACAGCTTGCGAGTTCTGTGGTATCTCTTCATCACCTAGGTAATATATCCATACTGGTTTAGCAATTGCTTTCCTACCAGAATTACTATTTATTCAAAATAGAGACTTACATTTGTTGTTAGGAAGTATGTTTTGCATGCGGGTCATCCTAATAGCTAAAGAAGCTATTATAAGCAGACATATCATTATAAATGGATTTGAGATTATTAGGAGTTCTATTGGTCTATTCTCAAGAGGCCTTCCAATTACATTACAGTAGCAGAATTACACAAATTAACACAAAGGAGATATTTTTTTGCTTACAGGTAAAGCTATTTTTGTTTTACTGTTTTTATTGAAAACTTGAGCCTACTTTATGCCTGCTAAAATGACTGTTTTTAACTTGGTGACATGGTGAGTAGGCTTTGTGACATAGAAAGCAGAGCTCCAGAAGCCAAAGTTTTTGTTACTTCATTTTGAACTGATGAACGTAGGCTTCAGTTGCTTGGGGCAGTGAACTGCCAAATATCATGGGTAAGCCATGATGGAAAAAAGTGCAAAGCTTGTAAAAACTCTGGAGATAAGTGATGCTGGGTTTGGTATTTTCCTGATAAAATAATTGTATTGGTTTCAGCTGACACTCCTAGCTTGTTGCTATGACGAGAGGTCCAAGAACTAACTTGTCTTGCAACATGGATAGGTGGTATAAACACTCTGGCACTTTGTGCCCAATGATCTAAGGGGATAGACTATATACAGAAAGATCTCCTGTGTCTCAGGAAAGAGAAAGAACTGGAATTTTAGTAGATCAAATTTCAGAAAGGCAACAATATATTGTATTATGTTGACCTTTTAAACTTGATTGGCTGGAAATCTGTTTTATACTCCTGGCAAACTGTCAAACTGAAGGTAACTACATGTCCAGTATAAATATTGAATATCTAGAAGGGTAGAGTACTTCAGAAATCTGCTACCTTCGACATTGTTTATCAGACATACAACTCTTGATATTTTGTTCTCCAGGAAAACTGTAACGAGAATGTAGAACGTATAATGGCATTATAGGAATGTGCTGTTATTGCAGAAGTGATTGATGAAGGAAAAAAGGTGGAGAAGCTTCTTATGTGAAAATAACTGGAGGCATGTCCTCAAACTCTACACTAAGAAGGGTGACATAAAGTTTGGTAGTCAGATCATTAGCATACTTAATTCCTGATAGAATTGAGACACATTGGATATTCAGTCTCAGTAAAAAAAACCCTTAACTATGTAATTGCTTAGGTATTGAACTTTAGCACCAATTAGAAAATTAAGACCATTTTATATGAACTTCCATAAATAGATCCTATTTTACTGTCTTGCAGCCTTGAAATATCAGTTTGACAGACTTGATATTTGAAGAACTTCGCTGTGCTCTTGAACCATTCTCTCCTAAAGAGTTACTTCAGATAGCTTTTTCAGAACACACAATGCTATTTTGTAACCCCTGATACCTTCCTTCCTCACAAAAAGATTGGCTTGTGGTTTTTGTTGTCATTAAAATTCCTTGGAAGTCTCTTTTTAATCACTCAAATGTGAGTAGGTCTGATTGCCCTCCTTCCCATCCCAAATTCAAAATAGAAAACCTTCAGACATGAAATTAGATCTTAATTGTACTGGATAAAAATGACAATAACCTGATTTATTACAGGCTTTCTTCCCCTCAACTGCATTAAATGTCAGGCAACAGTAAAAGTGCAGAACCCTCTAGCAGTTTGCTATTAACTCGATTGAATCTCCCTGTTTACCACTGGAGTTTGAATGAATATAAATTTCTCAGTATGACAAGCATATTGACACAGAACAAACAGGAATCTGTTTATAGTGACATTTCTCTAATGACTTAATAATTAATAGTTACTCCTTATAATTAAATCGAAGAGAACAAAAGATTATCGTCATAAAGGAAGATTTATTATGCTTGTCTTTCTAGTGTTGCTCTTGCGTGAGCATTTTGAGCTGAGATCTTAGCAGTCCATGCATTGCTGCTTAGTACATTCCTTCCAGCAGGCTTTCAAAGTTATTGTTAAAATAAAACCTACTTGAAAATGCTTTGTCATTAATGTCTTCCGATCATCTTCAATTTGCCGAAACTTGGCCTTCAGCCCTTTCATTTGTGTTTCCATTTTTAAAACATACTGGAAATCCCTCTGAGTCCGTAGATTTAAAACTTCAATAGACTGGGACATATTCTGAACCTGTTAAAGAAGAACACTCTCTAAATGTACTTTCTGTTGCTATACCTTTTTTTTCCTGGTTAGGTAGTTAAATGTCAGGCAATACTATGTGCTTATGTCCATGCTTTAGTTGTGAGTCATTTATACCACAGTATAGTTTTAAATTCCATAACTGTTCCATAAATGCTCCATAAATTCCATGACAGTACAGAAATAGGGGAACAGGGCTAACAGGACTACCAGGAGCAAGACCTTCGAGAAGAGGGAGATATCTTTTCAGCACCATCATCTGTGGGCTCAATAAAGACTTTTGGAGTCTACTTTGACATTTGTAGTAGATGCTGACTGTTTTTCAGGATATGCTAGATAGCACATGTTTCCTCTCAAGCAATTTGGGAGGGACAGGACTGAGATTTGGAGATTTTGGTTAGTATGAGGAACATGGTTTTTTATTGCTAGTAGGCATTTAAATAACAATTCAGTATAAGGAAATCATGAGACTATCCAGAGATAAGCTGGAGTGTGCCCCTCATCAAATAGGTGTTTGCTCATGATATTGTAAGTAGATATAAAATTAGGTATTTTACACAATTGTCTCCTTGGTAGAAACCCACATTTTTTACAGATGAGTAGCCTGAACGTTCAGGTAACTTCTGTAGCGTGAGTGACTTTGTAGCTATAACGAGCACTTTTGCCAAAAAGAACTGTATTCTAGAACAAAAAGCTTATGTTATAAAAGCAATGCTTTTGCCAGTCATAAAAAGAATACATTTTGCAAGTGCAATTATTCTATTTCAATAAATGGTTTGCTTTCCCAAAACATGAACAAAGTAGACTGCTGTAAACATATCAGGCACCTTCCCAATAGAAGACAGCTCTGGTAGTATTCCCATTGTTTTCAAGAATATGCAATGCTTGAACTGATATTCATGTCTGAAACAAATACACTGTGACCTATGGAATATGTGGATTCAGCAAATACTCTTCAAATGCTCTTAAAAATAACGTAGCAATTATGGAACTGTTGCCATTAGCTGTTTACAAGAAGTATTTTTAATGAAAAAAAAAGTAATGTTTCTTTTTTCCTTTGCTTTCTAATTGTTGAAAGCAGGCAAATTAAGTCCTTCAGGTTGTGGAAGAACTTTTTTGTTTCCATTTGGCAGAAGATGCATTCACATAGAGGCTATAATTAAATGACTGTGCACGGAGGTAGTGTATAGTAATATGACATGATATAACCATCATGACCAGGGTTCTAATAAGAAAATAGCTTTTAGAAAACTTATGATTTAGGTTCTTTTTTAGGGCAGTTCAAAAACTATGTTGAGACCTGAACACCCCTTTACCTCCCACCCAAAAAGAAAGAAATTTTAACATTAGTATGTGAGTGTTTGGGAAACATGCTAAAGCAATGACTCTGGAGGACTGAAGCCTTCCTCTGGTAAGTAAACAGACAGCATGAGGGGATTTAGCTCCTCCTCTGTATGTTGGTTCACCAGGGTTCTCTCCCAGCATCTCATGTTGTGGGCTCTGTCACAACCTGCAACTATGTCCCTGATGAAATTCATTGAATTTTAAGAAGGGAAAATATTGAGGGGATCTTTCACTATATTACAGAATTTTCTAGAGTGATTTTTCTATAGGTAGAAAAATACTGAAAATTCTATGCTTAAAATCTGCATTTTTAAGTCTACATTTTATGTAGCTTTCCACTGTCTCAAGCCTCAGGTTCTGTACCACTAGATGTTGTACAATAGCTATCACCTTGGTTACTTACACAAGGGAATGCAGAAGAATAGTTATTGCTGATGCAAAATAACACTGCACTGGTTTTACTTACATATGCAGTAGTGGATAATACTTGAAATAAAATTTAGGGTGTTTAGGGGAAAATTGCACCACCAGAGAATGAATAAATAGGATTAGTTGAAGAAAAAACAAATTAAAATACTGTAACTGTTTCTCTTCTGTAAAGTCTGCTTTGCAGTGCTGTCATATCTGTATCTTGTCATTTGTTGATAAGAGACAAGGAATGACCTTCAAGAGTCTCATATGTTTGAAGCAGAAGCTGTATTTTAAATCCCACAGCTACAAGCTCCTTTAAGGTGGGATTTGTAACTGGTTTTACACAGAAAAATCAGTCCTGTCTCTGTGTGTAAGGAAGAATTTTGGGAGGAGTGAACAAGAGAAAAGATGCAGCTTTGGTTTGCTAGGTAAGGGATTTGTGTTGGGGGAGGTGTGATAGAAGGAAAAGAGACCAGTGGTGATCAGTGGCAAGAATACAAGTAGGGGATATATATCCTGCAGAAATATTTGTACTAGATAATTCTTCATTACTCCATCCTATTTTGAGGGAAAGGAGTGGATTTTGGTGGGAAATGCAGTGCTCAAAAGGAGGAGATTTTTATGGGGAAGACTTACCTTTTCTAGCAGTTGTCTGAGTTGCCGGCTTTTGGCATCTCTCGAACACAGGTTTTGTTCAGGTGCCACAACAGTGCAAATACAACGGCCGTCAGGATCCTGGGCTGAGCTATAAACTTGCCACCCTTCCTTGGGGCTAATCTGAGTCTGTAACAACAAAATAATAAGTAAAGGGATCTGAACTGATATTTTGTTGTTGTCATTATTTGAAAACCCACTACCTCAGAGTATTCTTAATCCTGCAGTATATGCTTGGAGTGAGGTCAACACTCAACAACTAATGAGATCGGCGTTTTCACGCAGTTTTATTCTATCTCACACCTCTGTAATGGTTCTTGAGAAGCGTCCAGCACACACTGTTTCTAAGGGTGGATGAGAACGATTTTCAGCTTGTGATTCAGCACTAAGTAAGTAATTTAAGTCTTTGCAAAGGGATGTTACAGTTTTTCATCAGCAGAGAACAAACATGTTCTTTCAGCCTGAACGGCTTACTTTAGACTAATGGAAACAACAAAGACAGGAATGAACAAATCAAAAAGGTCAAAGAGGGAGCACTGTGACACACAGAGAATTGGCTCAGCAGCAGTTTGGAGCGTGAGGTAGCAGGTTTGCTCTTAAAGAAGCAGCATGTAGAAAACTGTTCTTCATTAACTTCTACTGCACAGACACTTTAACTGCACTGCGGTGAAAGTCTGTGTGATACCTGGTGAGACTAGGTACCAGTCTTTCTAATGGGATGTATAGAAATCTCTCACAAGAGATGATTGAAAAGATTCAGGTGATGGAATTAAAACTAATGGACACCAGAAGTGATTTTCTTTTTATTTTCTTTTAGAACTGTAATTTAAAGTTAATATCTCTCATTTTCATTCCCAATAATACAGTACTGACTATTGAGTTATTGCTAATGGATGCCATGAAGTAATTTTGGGGTGGACATAGGTGGAATCAATTATTAGTTATATTATAAAACTGTGCTTAGTGTCAGCACTGAGAGTGATTATTTAAACTGGCAAGCTTTGATATTGATGCTTCAGTGGCTGCTCAGTGCAGAATTAGTTGCAGAGTTCCTCACCTCAGAATAGGTGCATGTCTCTGTAGACTGAAGTTAGAAAAGAGCATAGACTTTCCATCTTCAATGACTCTTCTGAAGAAGTCACTGAAGATAGCAGTGACCTCTTCTACTGTAGTTAACTGAGAAATCAAAATGGTATTTGGGTAAAAGGGTATTGTTCTCCTGTTTTGCAAGGAAAACCAAAGTGTCATAATGTAGATAACTGCAAAAAGAGGACACCTGAACTTGCCTTCAGGCTTGCTAGAAAAATGCATCCAGAGCTCAGTGCTAAATTATACTGCATCTCTTTACCTTAACTTTTAGGGCTAGGAAAATCTAGTTTAAGACCTGGAGAGCAATACAAACTAGACAAAACTACATCTGCAGAGCCTGTTTATTTTGAGCAGCTACTAAAACTGTGAACTTCAACAAGTGAAGCCTATCAAGGCTGGTAACCCTTGAGATGTGTACACTCTATTCACAGCAGTAGATTCCAGGATACTCTGTAGAACTTATGCCCAGACAGTGCTGTCATGCAAGAGCAAGGAAGTGGAACTCTCGCTGAAGTTCAGGAACCCATTCAGGAGCATAGAGTTTGTGATTATAATTCCTTTAGGACAGAAATACTTCACATGAGTTTATGAAAAATTGTGGTATTTGAGCTTTATACCTGCTACATTTAGACTGGTAGCAATTGGTTTTGCTACATTCTAGTAAGTTTTCTAAAGTAGAAATGTATGAGATACCAGGATCAGCCATTATAACCCAGGCTGTGTTATCAAAGGTACTTATGTCACGGGTATGTCTTTTTGGCTTTACCTAAGGGAAAACCCCTGACTTTATTGATTAACTTAGCAGATATTTTCTTATGGTGTCTAACATATGGCTTGATTTGAAAAAGTAACTGCTGTTTGGGGAAATATTTCTCACAGTATGAGAATGCCAGGCCCAGTCTGGTTATTCGCTGCCTCTGCATAAGTAAGCGCTCACATAGTACTCCTACAATCTAGGCTACAGTTCTTTGTGGTATTCTGTGGTTCCCTGTATTGGGCCATTAAGGTTTCTTCGTTAATTAGGCTGACAAACAAGTGTGTGTAGGTTCTCTGTTACTTTTCTGTTTGACATTTAACCCCTACCTGAAGTAGAAACTTACTGCAGGGAATGAGCTATAAGGCATCAGCACCTTACAGAAGATACTGAATCTACTCTTCAGATGGGGGCTTACCGCTGACAGGCCTTAGTAAGCAAGCAGAGAAGGAAAGAACAAGTGGAGAACAGCAATAATAATTATACTAGCTCTTGAAAATCTGGAAGAACAGAGCAGTCCCTATAAAGATAAGTATTAACTGTTGCCTTGGCAGGCTGTTGTGCCACAGACTCCCTTCACTACCTCCAAAATGTATTGTTTTTCACTTGTCCTTTTATATATTCTGATGAAACTCTTACATCCATTTTTTACTGTCAGGACAAATGGCAGTGTGCATGCTTAAATATAAACAGTATATTATCAGTTTGGCTTGCAATTTCAATCCTGGACTGAACGAGAGCTCAAAAGAGGAGGCCCTTTCCCTGATCTCACCTCCTTGTACAATTCTTCCAGAAGGGAGGAAATTGGAAATCATGTTGTTGGTTTTTTTTTCCCTGGTACTATATACACATTTATGAGCTGTGTATCTGCTAGGGGAGACATTCTGGAGAAGTGCAAGTGCTGCAATGTTCATCGGACAAGCTGCCAGTGGACAGCTCTTGATGGCAGTTAAAAACCAGTCAGTGATGATCTCAGTATTACTCAGCACCTGGAGCATGAAGTCTCTCAGACAACACCTAATGTTTAGAGACAGAGAAAGATCAAAGTCTTGTGGTCCTTTGTTTTATTGAGAAAGAACCCCACATGACTGAAGTTCATATTTGTTTTACTTGGTAGATGTTGCCAAGCTCAGAAAATCCAGTTTTTATGCTCATTTCCCTAGCTACCCCTCCTGAAACACAAAATACACATGTAACTTCAACTCAATGAGTACAAAGAGCATCACTGAAATAATACTTTTACATCATTTACATCAGCAGTGCTCTGTTGTGGCCAAGGGAAGCATGACAGTTTATTTGGAATCTGAGCATGTTAACATGTATAAACACATATATGTGTATGTATAATTATATAATTGTGTGTTATAATAACTAGTGTGCACCTTGTAGTCAGTTGCAACCTTAAACTTAGATTTAAATGTGATAGGGAACTTTATTACTTATCATATTGCCACAAGAACTAGCAATGTATACTGTTGTTCAATAAGCACAAGTGAAATTTAAGGAAAATAAAAGTGAACTCTTTCTTGTCTTCTCACCAATTCTTGCTGCTCTAAACCACAACAGAATTCTTTCTCACAGCACTATGCAATTGATTTTGAAGTAGTAATATTTCAAATCGAAATGCAGTGATTTTCTGCATGCATACATTCAATTAACCAGACATCAATGAGTAAATGCATCCTTTTTAGTTACAACTATAAAGCTAAGTTCTGAGCATAGTGCACTACCATACAAATAGTTAAATTTACATTTTACATAACAAACTATTGTGTAAACATTTGGTTGCAGTTACACAAAAAGGTACAGTGTTGTACTAAGCATTTAGGAAAATGGTTTTCTACTTTAATTTATGGATGCCAGTATAGTGTTCTCTCTTGACCATTTTAAATATTACTTAATTTTAGGCTTCTTATGAGTAGTTAATCACAGCTTTTCTGTAGGTTTATATTAACAGAGGCTGCTATATATAAGCATCAATGATACAAGGTGTTATTTGTGTCATTTATATTCTTCCCATATCAGCTTTTCTAAAATCCTGGAACCCAGCCTCCCAGTACCAATTTGATTGTGCCTCTAACAGCTATTTATTTGCTTAACTGTACTTTGATAAAGAAAAATAGGAGAGAATCAGACCCCTTCCATGTTGTAATGAATAGCTAATATATAAAATTATTAAGACAAAAAGAAACCTACTGCCATGCTTTTTTTTTTTTGTTAATAATGCAATATGTTTTTCTGGAACAGCAAACATAAGAGAAAAGGTTGAGACAAGTGAAAAGACATTGCTGTACTATTTTTAGCATTTCACACTCAAGATGAAGGCGTTTGTTCTGAAATATTTAAGGATGCTATTTTAAAGTCTTTCTGTTCATAGTAAGATCACAACATGCTCACCAGTGCGCAGATTTATGATGCCCAAAGAGAAGCATGCATGAAGTATTTACAGGAAGATTAGTAGCTTAGAAAGAGATTTACAAAGAGGCAACAAAGTAAGGCTTTTGCTGGCACTTAAATACTATTTCACATCAGAGCTACTTACTAGAGTGTCTAACGTGGTAAGTCTGGTGGTGTTTATCCCTACCAGAGATGGGAGAGTTTGGGACATCCAGTTAGAGATCATTGCCATGGTACCAAGAACAGCACCAAGCTTCAGTAGTGGAGGACTCATTGCTGTGGAGCTAATGAGTTTTCATGGTGACCGATTACCATCCCAGTGCAGGCTGGCAGTGAGAGGCGTGACTGCAGCACAACAGCCACAGCGTGAAAGATCAAACTACCCAGCTTGAATAATCCGTTAAAAACACTCATATCCTTATTTGCCCTCTGTCCTTCTGCTCTTACTAACAAATACTTCTATCTCATGTTGACCACTTAGTAAACTAGTTTCTATGCTAATAATCATTGGAGTTTCCAGTGGGAGATGGTATAGGGTCAGTTACCTCTTTATAGGTGCTAGAGAGTCAATTAGCACTGAAGTAGTTCAGTCCTCTCAGCGTGATACGTGTTCCTGTCTGAAATGCAAAAGCCTAATCACAAATCCAAAATCAAATAACCCCCTCCCTCCCCATCATTGCTTTGGTAGAAATATGCACAGGTCTGTTTCTAAACATGATACTATACTTGTCCAAGTGTATAGGAAAGGGGGAGAACTGTCAACCTGCCCATGAAAACGCCAGAAGTCTTTTTGAACCTTCCTTGATTCACTGATCTCACATAAAATTACAAACATCAGTGACTTTATTGTTTGCACAGATTGTTATTAAAATATTTGTTGTTCATAAAAGAATATTGAAGCAGTAAAGATTTTTATTTATCAGTGTTCTTGCTATTTTACAAGGTTTTACACCAAAAGTTATTGCTAAACACATGGCTGGCAGACCCAGCATGTCTTCATGGTCGTTTGGATGGGAACAGAAGATAAATTGTGGGTTGCAAATGTGGTACTCTGCAGCTTCTTTTGGCTCCAATCTGCTGTTAAATCTACTGTTCTCTGGTGCTGTGGAATGATCTCCAGGTTCAGTGGCAATTAAACTTTTCCATAAATTTAGCAAGCGTAGTGGGGAAAAAAACCAAACCCAACAAACCTATATCAGAAAAAAAGATTGTAGAAATTAGTGTGCTGTTGGGGTAGTTTTTCATTTTTAGGATTATTTTAAAAGGACAAAATGCTGAGCAGGGATTTCTAAAAGCAATTATTTTAGGGAGAACGTGCTTTCAAGTTTGCAGCGAGGTAAAAGGCTGTATTTTTCCAGAGGTAGTTAAGGACTTTGTTTCTGAATTTACTTCCAAAAGCAGGTGTTTTTCTAAAGGAATGAAACCTGTAGTGAAACTGGAGTGATGTGTTCTTACAGGAGTGCACGATCATGAATATATTTATTACAGTTACTAAAACCTTGCAACCAGTTTTTCAGCTTCTCAGAGCTTGTACACCAAATTCAGGCTAGAATTTTCTCTTCCAGCATTCACTCAGAATTATTTCAAGAAATCTGCATTTTAATAAAGACACATTGATTTTGTGAAAAGAAATTGAAAAACAGACTCAGAGCTATTTTATAATCTTATAAGGAGAAACAGAATACAGAGAGACATTTTAGGTATCCAAGTATTAAACGTTTGCTGGGAGTCATAAAGTACAGGGAGCTGTGAAGTACTCAAAAAGCCTAATTCACTGGAGAGATGCATTTGAAAACAGTGAAAGTGCATGACTTTGTTTCTATACAGCTTCTGCACTGGGAAATCAGCTTTTTCCAGCTTCTGTAGTAAAAGACCTAAACATGAAAATGATAATTCCATGCTAAATACAGTGGTTTTGTTTCCCTGTAGGATCTTGAATGCACGCACTTGTTTGCACGCAGTTTGAATTATTTCACATAGTTTGGGTAATCGATACCAAATCTCCTGGGACAAAATAGCACACAAAGGCCATTGTCTCCACAGAACTTGGACTGCTTTCAAAATATTAGCTGAGAGTTGGAAACATTCTTCAGTCCTTGGAACAGGCTGCCCAGGGCAGGGATGGAGTCACCGTCCTTGGAAGTGTTCACACACCATGTAGACAAGGCCCTCAGTGCCATGGGTTAGTGGTGGCCTTTGGCAGTGCTGGGGAACAGTTGGAACTGATGAGCTTAAAGGTCTTTTCCGACACGGTTGATTCCATGAGTCCATGTTGATGTTTGAATAAGAAAATGCAGGTTTTTTTCCCAGTTCCAAAAAAAGCATCCCATTAAAAAAATGCGGCACTGGGTCAGTCTCCTCGATCCATTTAGTTCCTTTCTCTAGCAATCCCCAGCAGTGGATGCTTAAAAGAGGAGTATAAAAAGAGAACAAACACATAGGAATGCTTTTCTTGGTGTTACCTTCCAGCAAACTGTGACAGTTACTGTGCCAGAGGTTGTACCTTTGTGCTCTACATTTTCCATGATGCTTTCTTTCATGAGTTTCTCAAGTAACTTTCTAACTCATCTGTATTTTCAGAAGGCACAACATTCACTGGCAAGGAGATCCATAGATTAATCATGTCTTGTGTGAAAAACATACTTATTAGGAGTCCTGATTCGATTACAAATTTGAAAAAGCCCAATCTGCAATCTTCCATTGAAAATAAATAAATAAATTATAACCTTCATCTGCTTGCAACAACCAGAATTGTTCCCACCTACTTAATAGGAAAAACCCTTCATCGATGCATTTGATACTGCAAACAAATAAGCCCATGAAACAACTCAGTTTTGTTAAATCTCGTAACACTGTTGATACCTTTAGAGAGTCAGTGGTGGCTCTATTTTATGTTGTTCTGTTGATTCCAAAGAAACCAAGCGCAGCACTAGGTTTTGTAATCAAAGTTGATTCAAATCAAAATCAAAGTAGCGGTGTCTGTACTTACCCTCTGGGCTGTGTTCTAGGACCTTGGCCTCCTGCTTGTCTGGAGTAAGCAACTGCTGCAATACCCTGGCTCTAGCCAGGCACATGGATTTCCTTACTGTGAAAATCAGAGTGCAAAGACGGCTGGTATGTGCTCCATTTCAGACCAGTGTGGCTTGTGGTGGTACAGGGATGTGCTGCTGGATCCAGAGCTTCAGAAGCACTCCTGCATTTCACAGTTCTGATTAACTCAGCATATTTCCTGTATTTCAGGAGATACATTTCAGAAAAGTTTGGCTTGTGTGATGGCGGCCATTACATACATTCTTCTGAAGACAGAGACCCTGTGGCAAGACACCCTTGATGCTGAGCCTTGAGACAGAGGTCAGTCAGGCATTACCTCAACCTGATGAAGGGCATAGCGAGAACAAGTGTTGGAGTCCTAGAAACAGTTCCTGTTACAGTGGAGATAGGCTCAAAGTTGTTCACTGAATAGATGTGGATATTGGTCTGTCCAGAATAACATCAAGAGTTCAGGCTTTTTGCTGAACTGTTGTCTTTCGTTGGCAATCGCTCAATATCATTAGTAACACCATCAAATACTTCTAATACAGATTAGGTAACATTAGGCAAAGTTGCATCATTTTCTAGCTTTATTGGGTTATTCTGAAGTCCCTCAGCATCCTCACTATACCTAACACAAAAAAACTATTGCCATTCACAAGTTTTATCACCTTTTTTGTTATATCTTATTTCAGCAGTTTTACAAGTACATTAATTCCCAAGACATTTCCTTAAGGTAATGATAGATTTGGGTTTTTGTTACCACATTCAGCTGTAGCTGTTAATATTTTTGGTTTTCTTCTCTTAAACATTTTCTGTTCCTCAAAGGAACATAATCGGTCTCCTCCTGACAATTCTAACCTTGGACAAGGCACTTTCAATTGACAATAAAAGACTTTTCTGAACTTCAGATGAATAATTGCTGCTGATTATCTTTAATCCAGTTTAGTTTGAACTTCTGCAAAGAACTCTATTTGTCTGGTTGAGTATTTCAACTCCTGCATAAAAACACTGGTTATTAATGATTATTCCTAACAGATGTCACACTGCTTGGTTCTTGTGACAGTATTCATTAATGTAATTCAGTACTTTATTTTCTTCCACCTAGTTTACCTGCTAAAGAGAAGACCTGCTGCCCCATGATTCACAGTATTGCTGCTAGATACGTCTTTAAAGATTATAGCGAGAGATAATCCTCTAGTACTCTGTGTTGGCTGTATGACTTGAAATTGCCATATAGTTGGTATCTTGTTGGTATCCCCATGGTGCTGGCTAGATTCCCTATTACTGCACAATGGCTTTAAAGGCACATTTGCACTGCAGTGCAGGGATGATGGCAGGTTGTAGTGGTGTATGAGAGTTTTCTAATGTAGCCCCGAACCAGGAGCTAGCAGTAGAGTATCTTACACTGGAACACTGTGAATTCTACGTAAGTATGTGGCAGCTGTGTCCTATAATGCTGAAAATCAACGCTTGTGGTTGTGTACATAGGCTATACCTTTCCCCTAGACAGGGATGTTACTTTTTCAGTGTAATAGTTAATATTCTACACCTCTAACTTCCTCAGTTCATGAGCCTATTTGTCTAGTAGTTGATTCAGAGTAATCCCAGACTGGTTTGGGTTGGAAAGGACCTTAGGCTCATCCAGTTCCAAACCCTGCCATGGGTAGGGACACCTCACACTGGAGCAGGTTGCCTCAAGCCCCTGTGTCCAACCTGGCCTTGAACACTGCCAGGGATGGGGCAGCCACAGCTTCTCTGGGCCATCACCCTGTGCCAGCGCCTCAGCACCCTCACAGGGAACAGCTTCTGCCTTAGACCTAACCTGAACTTGCCCTGTTTCAGTCTGAACCCATCACCCCTTGTCCTGTCACTGCAGTCCCTGATGAAGAGCCCCTCTCTGGTATATATTTGCAAGAGAAGGTATATGTGGGAAAAGAAAGAGTCTCTGAAAAGTCTACTTTCCTGAACAGTGGAAATACTGGAACTGTATTTTGTTTGTGTTCTTATCAAAAGTGTAAATATGTTCAAGAAATCTTTCTGTTAAGGAACTAAGAGGTTTATTTTTGTTGTATTTTGCCTTAAATATTTGGCTAAATGAAAAAATGGCTAGCAAATAGTAGAAAATTTTGGAGAGAAATACATCTGAAATCACAAAAATCTTGCCAGAAACCACAGAAAACCTGAAGAATTATTCTCCTGTTGTTAGGAAGTAGAAATGAAACTTTAAGATCTGTGTTTCAGTTCAGCTCTGCTTTGCTTTTTTGTTTTTAAAGGAAAAAAAAAGAGGGTGTAATTTCACATTTCTAGTCTACAAACTGCCATGAAGCAGTTTTCTAAACAAAAGCTAGAAAGCAACAGCAGTTCTAAAACCTGAGCATTGCTCTTTATCACCCTGAAATTTCTACTAGTATGAGAGCTTCCCCTTTTCACAGCTGACTTCTCTGGAAGTCAGTAAAAGCTGAAGTATTTATACTGGGTAACTACAGATGCCATCTGTTGATCTTATGTAAAAGTATTTGAATCTCTTAACAATTCCAGTTTTGTCAGGGTTATTGTATACCACTCCTGTAACATTCAGTTAGTATATTATAAATTATTAGGGATATTAAAGGTATTCTTAAGGTATTATATGAATGCCTTTATTTATTTTTGTAATATAAGAAATTGGAGACTCTTCTAGTCTCTGCTGTTCACTTCCACTTTGAGACCCTGTGACATTCTTATATTATATGTTACATCAGCTAGCAAATGTCCTGAGAGTCAGCAATATGTGAGCACATACATATATAAATGCATATATGAAGTACCTCTTGGTGGAGGAAAAGAAACAGTGATTGTGAGAAAGACAAAGTGGTGCAGTTCAGCAGCAACCACTTAAACCTGATGTTATCTTATTTATTAATGTGTGTCAGAAAAAAACAGGAAGTTACCTCCTTCCCAACTATTTCCTACAATTCTAAATCCTGTTCATGGTTAAATGCTGAAAAGGCTTTGCTTAAAACCTTGCATTTTGTGCAGATAGCAATCCAAGTGATTCCCTCCTCATGGCGCAGATGTCTTAAATAGTTTCCTTTGAAGCAAAGCAAATTCAGGGATCTTAAATCTCAGGAAGTTTGTGCTTTGACAGGTTAGGTTTCAAAAGTAAGCTCATGCATAGAAGTCAAAACTTTCCATGTTACAGTGTTGTCCTATAGTGTACAGATTTCTTTTTCTCCTTGTGACATATTGTAGTGGTGACGCAGCAGTACATTGATTTAAAGAAGTATGTCAGTACATTAGTCATATTCCTGAGCCTTATTATTTATTCCCATAAGGTTAATGCACGTATAAAGCAAAGTTCTCAGAATCTGAATAGCAATTAAAATACATCCAGCTGCAGGTGGACTGAGAGTACATCTTTGCCCTTTGTCAATTCTGTCTCTGAATTTAGAAACCCTGAGAAACCATTAGCTTCTTCATCTAACAATGGTTTTGTTCAACAAAGTAAGACCTTTGTTAGTTGTGAGTAGTAATATACCTGTTCTTTGTAAGAGCAGATGGAGAGGTATGTGCCTTTTATAGAGAATTTGCTTTCACCAGGTCACCTGTGCATACACAGTGACATTCTTCAGTCAGTCATCTGCATTGATAGTACAAGAATTGAGCAAGGGAATTCTAAACTCTTTTGGCCATTATATGCTTCTATACTAATGCTTTTGAGGTGACATGCTTTCTGAAGTGAACTTTCCTAAATTCCTTGTTAACTGGAACAGCTGTGGAAAAAATGGGCTGGGAAGGACTAACTGAAATGAAACCAGACTTCTTCAGATGATTTCCTACCATTTTGATTTTCAATAACGTTTATATCAGACACACAGTAAAACCTCATTAGCATTGCTAGTATGTGTGATATGATGATAGATCAAATGGAAGTTTAGTGAAATCACCCTTTTCTGTTCTGTCCTCTTTGCAATCAAGGTTATTCATGCTAACTCATAAAGTTTGTTTTCTAAATATAAAGGGATGTGTTTGCTCTGTAGAGAGTGACTAACAATTGTGCAGTGAGTTCTTTTCCCTTCAACACAAGTTGGGAATCTGATCCTTTTCGAGGACCTTGGGATCCTTCCTATGAACATCTACGGAATGGCAGGATGCAGTGTTGTATGGGCATTGCAGAGTACTACATTTAAGATGTTCTTCTGAAAACTGTAGGGGTAAATAAAATGTGTTTTCATCTTGGTTGCCATTTTCCCGAAATGACATGATGCCAATTTTGTGAGCTTTGACATGGATGATAAAGAGTTTTGCATACGGGTGAGAAGCAAGATTGTAAAAACTAGTTTGAACATGAAAAGCTTGCAATAACTCATAATACTAGCAGGGGGAAGGAAAATAAAGCTGCAGGGAGGAAGAGAGAAGTTAAAAAATGGAGCTGAAAGTACTGAGACATACTTAGTGATCAGGTATTAGAAACTGCTATCTCTTTGCTCCTAACTTGTCACTTGAATGGAACGAAAGAAAGATACCTAGAAGACAAACAATCCAAAACACCTTTTTACAAACTTATGTATAGGACAGTGTGTCCATCCTCAGCATGACCATTCTGTCCCCCTTGGGTATACTGCTTGTTGTGTGAGGATTGATATCCTTCCTTGAGAATTAACAAAATCCTGAACTGGTAAGTATTGGAAGTTGCCTCTTGAGAAAGAAATAATTTGCATCCTGACTTTCATAGAATAATAAAATGGTTAGGGTTGGAAAGGACCTTAAGATTCCACGGGCAGGGATGCCTCTCACTAGACCAGGCTGCTCCGAGGTCCTGTCCAGCCTTGAACACTGCCAGGGATGGGGCAGCCACAGCTTCTCTGGGCACCCTGTGCCAGTGCCTCAGCACCCTCACAGGGAAGAGCTTCTGCCTTATACCTAACCTGAACTTGCCCTGTTTCAGTGTGAACCCATCACCCCTTGTCTTGTCACTACAGTCCCTGATGAAGAGTCCCTCTCCAGCATCCTTGTAGGTCCTTTCAGACACTGGAAGCTGCTCAGAGGTCTCCACGCAGCTTCTCTTCTCCAGGCTGAACAGCCCCAATGTTCTCAGCCTGTCTTTATATAGGAGATGCTCCAGCCCCTGATTGTGGCCTCCTCTGGACTTGCTTCAACAGATCCTGACAGTTGCAACTGTTAGCAACTATTAGGAGAGAACATGTTCTTTTGATTAGAAATGAGTGCTGTACATTGAAAGGTCTCATAAAACTAGGCACAGAAAATTGTGAGTAATGTATTTCTTCAAGCTTGTTGAAGATAAAAACTGGAGAGGTAGTCTGAATAACTATGTTCATAATATAACTACATGGTGGTACTTAAAGGTTAATAATTTCAATACTTGTGATTCTTCACTGTTTAATGTGTTATCTTTTATCCCATATTTCACGTGTCTCTCAAACATGCATTGAACCCTTTTCTGAGTTAGAAAACTGTGGTCTCAGACTAATGCTGATGTGACTAGGGATTTTCCAGTTCTTACAGAACACGACTGCAGGAGTTGAGGAGATGGTAGAAAATGGCTGGGCTTCCTGTTGCTTTACAGTCATGCAGGGGTTGTTTGAATGTTTGATACTACAGGCTACGGCAGAGAGAGAGAGAACAAAGCTTTTACAGCACAGTAAGCACTTATGACATCAAACTGATCAATGCCTTGTCCCTCACAAAAAGCTTACATTTCAGCTTCCTGATCCAAAGTATTCTAAAAACAAATATCAGTAAACACCAGTCACATGACACTCATTCTTTTATAGTTGTGATTTATGACCAAAGGAAACAAGGTCATTCAGAATTTACAAGGTGGATGGAATCTTGCAGTTCCGTGGGGTTTAGGGAACTGACAACAGAGGAGTACAAATGATGAAGACTGAAATGATGCCACATTAGAAGCCTTCTGTTTACTGACACTCTCCGTAGGGACTGTAGCAACAGGACAAGGAGGAATGGATTTAAACTGAAACAGGGCAAGTTCAGGTTAGATCTAAGGCAGAAGCTGTTCCCTGTGAGGGTGCTGAGGCACTGGCAAAGGGTGCCCAGAGAAGCTGTGGCTGCCCCATCCCTGGCAGTGTTGAAGGCCAGGTTGGATGGAGTTTTGGGTGACCTGGTCTAGGGTGAGGTGTCTCTGCCTGTGGCAGGGGTTAGAACTGGATGATCATAAGGTCCTTTCTAACCCAAAGCAGTCTGGGATTGTATGTTTTTCAAAATGCATTTTCATCAATTTATGGTTATTTTATATCATCTCCATTTAATCCCTGTGTGCAGCCATAAGCCTGTATTTATAATATCAAAATTAAAAACTGTAGAGATGATGATGATTATTATTATTGTACACAGGAAAGATGTCTGAAATATGTGAAGAGCGGGTGTCAATAGCAGCTTATAAGTAAAGATTTCATTTCCAGAGAAAAAGGTTTCTGCCCGCAAGGAGTTCAGTGCAGGCTTTTTTCTTTCTCGCTTGAACTAGGAGGAATCCCCCAATTCAGAATGACAAAGTAGGTGAGTTTTTCAAGGCCTGCTTAGCAATGTGACCGTGAAGAAAAAAATCCGCAGCTTAGATAGTGAAGTTTTTACATAAGCATTTAGATCTCAATAAAAAGGGCCAAGATTTTGGTTAATGAAAGCATTTGCATAACTTACAAGGTTTCACATGAATTTTACAGGAAGATTTAATGAACTCATTAGCAAATGACAGGGAAATTTAATAGAAGATTTCTACTAAATCTTGTAATGAGTTTCTGCAGTTTGGCCAACACTGATGCGGAAAGTGAAGGAACTGTTTGCACAAGGGCAAAGAATACCTTTGGACCTACAACTTGTGCTGGAGCTCCTGAAAAGTGCTTTCAATCCAAAAATAAGATTTAAAAGCCATGCACAAACTTGTCTCAACAATCCCAAATAAGACAAGGAAATTTCAGTACAAACTACTGTAAAAGTTACGAGGGTAAGACCTGCTCCACTGTCAAAGAATACACAGCATTTTCACTAAGCTAAATCCTTATACTCTTCAGGTCTGAAGCCTAAATTAGCCACAGAGGAAAAATTGTACTTAATTGTTGTGATAGCACAATATCTTAAAAGTGAGAGGACTAAGCTACAGACAATTACACAGTTCACCTGAGATGCTGATTTGGATTTCACTGAAGTTTAAGTTCCAGACTATCTGGTATGAAATTTTATGTAATTTTTTTTTTCTTTTTTTTTTTTTAAAAAAA
>NDXB01006494.1:221540-236453 GCA_002631895.1 Agapornis roseicollis | reverse complement strand
TAATTTTCAAAATTTTTTGTATAAAATTTTTTTTAATTTTTTTTTTTTTTTTTTTTTTTTAAAAAAAGAAAAAAAAAATCAGTCATATTCCATAATACAGAATACTGTATTCTAGATCCAGATATATAACTGTAGTCCTCTTGTACCCAAGCCATTCATGTATCATCCCTTCATACACTGAAAGTAACTGAGAATATTGATACACTAGCTGTCAACAGAGAAAATCTAATGAAATTGTGGCATTAATATTGCTGGAGCTAAAGGTGAAAGTCTTTAATCATAGTATTATTCTGGATGTATTTTTCTGGATGATTTCTGTGAACTACCATTTAGTATCATGAGTTGTAATAATGCCTTTCATAAACAAAGTATCATCATTTTGGTCTCAACAGTGAGCAGAAATGCTTTAATTTTTACCTGGTAACCCAGTTAATATAAACATTCCAGGCACAATGTGTGCTCTATGGATGTATCTATGCTGTATTGCTTAGAGGGGTGAAACTGTCTTTTTAAGTATCTTGAAAGCAAAAGAGAGTTAAGGAATGCTGTAAAGAATTAGAGATTACGTTTCCAAATGTAGCTTGGGAGGAGAAAATGATGAAGTATTTAATATTTCAAGAACAAATTTGAATATATACTCTTTTCAGGCACTTCTAGATATAAGGAAGTTGATGATTGCTGGTGGGCTTAAAATGTTTAGTAATTGAAATCTCATGAAATGAACCTAGCTTCCTTTTCATTATTAGAAGCATTATTTGTCTTGCATTAGTGTGTTTCTAGCCTTGATTCAGATCTCTTCCTTTTAAAAAGCATCAAGATGTTAAATGATAACAGTAAAAACTATTAACATGAAACTAGAAAAGAAATGGGTACATCTTTGCCAATTTGTCAAAGTGCTGGTGATGTTAAGGCAATTAAATAGCAATAAAAAAGCACTAAGATCCATCACTGTTAGCCTTGGAAATCGGTTTTAAATTTATAACTACAATAAAATGATTTAAAACCTACATAAAAAGAGATGGTTTGAAAGAAATAGGGAGATGCTGAAGAAAACACTGCAGAAGTCAAAAGTAGGAAGCCATAGAAACTGCATTTCACATATACTTTTTTATTGAGTTTTCACTTTTGATGGACTAACAAATTATAATAGATTTGTTTTCTTATTAATATAACACATAGTCAATCTGTCCCAAATAAGGAAAAAAGTGATTCCAGATGGAACCCAGCTCAGTGCTTAGGGAAAATATTTGTCTTTCTGGGGCCAGATGGGATGCCATAGGGCTCTTTGCAAGGATTTTGTGTTTTGGTTTTCAGTGAAATGCCTGCTGCCTGTGTTCTTATTTCTCATCGCTTTTTTTGCAGGCAAAGGGGAAGGAAAGAGTCAAAGGAGCAAGGAAAGCAGAAATATTAATGCATGACTTTAACAGTGCACAGTCAGTAATAACAAGAAAACCTGGTGAACAGGTACATAGAAAGAGATAATTTTCAAGATTCCTGCCTAGGAAATCCTATTTCGATGATAACACAACTTTTTCTGCTGGATAGTGCTAGTCTGCAGTCTTTGTAGTCTTGCCTAAAAGAGTAAGAAAGAGTTCTTGTCCATCAGAGGCAACTATGACTTTGAAATTATGTTTTTTTGAAAGGGGTGACCAAGATGTGACATCCTCATTCCAGCCATGTTAAGTAAGTTTGCATTCTCAAACTGTACCAGGCTTAGGAATCTTAATCTACCATAAAAAAAAAATAAAAATCATAGAATCACAGAATAGTTCGGGTTGGAAAGGACCTTAAAGATCATCCAGTTCCAACCCCCCTGCCATAAGCAGGGACACACCACACCAAACCATGCCACCCAAGGCTTCGTCCAACCTGGCCTTGAACACTGCCAGGGATGGAGCACTCACAACCTCCCTGGGCAACCCACTCCAGTGCCTCAGCACCCTAACAGGTGACTAAGATGGTGTCAGGTTTAAACAGCTTCTCTACAGGGGGTTATTTTATGAACAGCCGTAATGCAGTTTCATTATCTGAGCAGCATGAGCTGTTGACAGGAATGGATGTTTTTAAGGATTTAAGTCTCTTACTTGAAAGTAATTTGTTCCAAGTTTTGCTCCCTGCTTTCAGCTTTGAACACATTCGCTGCTGGGGTAAACCAAGTTTGAATGTGTAATGGTTGGGTTTAAAATGTATGCCACATACTGTTAAACGATGGCTCCCAAATGTAAGTTGCATTTAGTACTGGACTTGGCAGTGCTGGTCTAATGGTCAGCATTGATGATCGTGAAGGTCTTTTCCAACCTACTTGATTCTATGATTCTAAGATGTTGGGTTTGCCAGTAGAAATAAAACCCAGTACACAAGCATTAGCTTGTGGTATCTTTTCACCTCTTGTAGACTGCTTAGGAAACAGACTCCTGCAGATCTTCAATCTGATGTAAGTGATGACCACTTGAGGCTGAAGACTGTTAATAATTCTTTTCTAAATTATGGCAACTGATAGCTATTTTCCATTTAACTCCCAGATGCTCATTTTACAGATAATATGTGCCGTTTCCTGAAAAGCACTTCAACAAAACCTGGCTTGAATTTTGTTGTGGTTTAAACCCAGTTTTCTACTCCCCCCCCTTCCTCCCCACTCCCAGAGGGATGGGGAGGAGAATCGAAGGGATTTAATTCCCACGGGTTGAGATAAGAGCAGTCCAGTAACTAAGGTATAACACAAATCACTGCTGCTACCACCAATAATAATAATGATAAGGGAAATAACAAGGGAAGAGAGTACGATTCCACCCGCTGAAAACAAGCCTGACCAAGAAGTGTGTGTCCTTCCGGGTAACTCCCCATTACCTCCCTGGGCATGACGTGCTGTGGTATGGAATACCTCTTTGGCTAGCTTGGGTCAGGTGTCCTGTCCCTGCTTCCCCCTGGCCTCCCCTTCTCTTGGGCAGAGCATGAGACTCAGAAAGTCCTTGATCAGAATAAACATTACTTAGCGACAACTAAAAACATCAGTGCTATCAGCTGTGTTCCCAGGCTGAGAGTCAACACATAAAAACTGCATCAGCTACTAAGAAGGAGAAAAACTGACTGCTACTGCTAAACCCAGGACAAATTTATACCATGCTTTCCTGAAGAATTTAAATGGAGTTTTAAAATCAAGCGCTAAATTCAAGAGTCACTTAACTAAGTGACAGTCACTTTGCAAATGGTTTTTGCTTCTTATAGTCAAAAAAAGTCAATTTACAGGCAAAACTAGACTTGCATGATTTGCACAAGAGGTATGTCACAAATCTTTTGGTTTGGATAGATAACCTTTGCTGCCATTATTAAGCTTTGCTCTGGACATCGAGGGTTTTGATTCATTGATCAGTTTACTAAGGATGCAGTTACTCCATGAGTTAAAGGGAATCTCAGTAGATAAAGTTAGTGACATACACATTTTTCCAATCTGCAGTGCGATGAATGAAAAATATCCTGATGAGTTTAAAACATTAAACTTATCACTGGAGATTTTGTTAAATGACTTTGAGAACAAAAGAAACATTTTGGAATGCTCCCTTTTAATCAGTTACTAATACATGAAAGAGAGAAGTCCTTAGGTTGCAGATTACTTTTTGATCCATGGAAAATTTGTCAATCAAGTAATTTCACGTACATTTAACGATTTATCAGTAACACAAATGGATATTTTGGGCTGAACAACAAATTCTCATTTTAAAGACCTTTGAAGAAATACCAGTTTAGACACTATAGTTCTTTGGAAAAATTGATAAAGACTTGAAATATACTTTAACAGGGTACTGAATATAACCATATTCTAAAAGCAAAATCATCTTTGGGAATGCATGAGAAAGCAGCTTAGAAACCCACGCTTGACTGGGGACATTCAAGCAATCTTGTTTTATCCTGCAATCTAACCAAATGTTTTGCTGCTGGAAGCCTGTCCTCTTTGTTACTTGTTCAGATTCATGTCTGAGCTGTACAGAAGAAGCTGTTTACAGTTCTTGCGCATTTTTGATTCTTCAGAACTCATGGTTATGGTGTCCTAATCAATATAAATTGCCAAATTTTTCCCTTAGCAAACTGTTTTCTCTATCTCTATTAGTTGGTTTAATAAATTATATGACCTCTTCCAAAAAATTTCAATAGTTTATGTACATGCATGGATGTAAAGCACTCCCTTAACAAGTAGTAGTTTTCTGTGTTACAGTTTGCTTTCATGGTCTGGAAATATTGGTTTCAAAGTCCGATTCCCAAATCTGGATCTCTTTTCAGAAGAACTCTGTAATCTGGCTCCAGATTTTTTCATCTTTCTTCAGAGGGTCAAATATTTTTCTAGGAGCTGCAGTTTGATGGTACCTCTATTAAGAAATTGAAGTATCAGAGTGTAGACTTAGATTTGGTAAGGTCCAAGCCCTCCTAGTACAGACTTTCCTAGCAGTTCCTTGAGGGTGTGATTAATTGCCTATAAATAAATGCAGTATGTTTAGAGAGCAAAACACAAAGCAGCCTCCCAAGCTATGTTCCTTGATGACTTTTATCCCTGCTATGAATTCCCAGATGTATGGGAAATGTCATGGCTATAAGTCCCTTGAGCTGATCAGCAGTCCTAAAGACAAACAGAATATATTGGACTTGCGTTTCTTTTGACATATAACAAGATAGAATACATAAATGAGCTCATTTATCTGATGCTGTCCTTTCTCAGTGCATATTGTTAACTTGAAACAATTAACTGCAAGTCAAGGTAAGGCCCAGGCAAACTACTTCAAGTGGTTTAAAATAACAATAGCTTGGTCCTGGGTACAGAAGGAAGTATGTCTGACTCCTGCAGCCTTGAATGGGGCCCCTCTTTCAAGCCTCAAATGTGGGATTATAGACAGTTCCGCCCTGAACACGAGTAATAAGGCAAACTGGAAGAGCTAGGAAAAGACTGCTTTACATAGAAGATGAAAAATGTGAGCTTTTCCCTCAGTTGCAAAGTACTCTAGAGATCAAGCTGGAAAGCTAAGTTTCAATATATAAGAGCTACAAAAGCTATCTAGATATAAACATAATTTATTGTTTTTATTCTTCCTTCTTGTACTTCAGGCCTTGGATGTATTAGCATTTAATTCAGAAGATACTGTTCCTGTGTTGCTACAAATTTATGTTGTCTTGGATTTGGCAAGGATGCTAGAATCTAATGGAACAGGAATGAAGGTTGGGAATCAGGAGGTGCAAGAGATTGCCACAAGAATGGTAAAATCTCTTGAGAAGGCTCCAGAGAGATCTTACTGTGTACTTTCAGCTCTTAAAAGCAGCCTATCAGAAAGATGGGGAGAGACTTTTCAGCAGGGCCTGTTGCAACAGGATGAGGGGTGATGGGTTTAAACTGAGAGAGGGAGATTCAGGCTGGGTATGGGGAAAAAATTCTTTACAATGCAAGTGGTGAAACACTGTCACAGGTGGCCCAGGGAGGTGGTGGATGCACCGTCCCTGGAAACACTCTAGGCCAGGCTGGATGTGGCTCTGGGCAACCTGTTCTAGGTGAAGATGTCCCAGCTCATTGCTGGGGTGAGACTAGATGAGGTTTGAAGGTCCACACAATCCAAAGCATTCTATGATTCTATGAAAAGTGAGGTATTAGAAGTCAGATGCGTTAAGGAGGGAGCAAATGGACTCTGGTGTAGTTTGCTTGGCAGTCAAACAAATGTGATTATAATAGCTTTCAGTGGGGTAGAAATATCCAGTTTCCCCAAAGAGCAATCTGGCTTAGCAATGCAGACTTTCTGACTTCATATGCTAGTGCTTACTTCACAAGATGTCTCATTTCTCCTTATGTAATGAATTGGAAACAACATTGTTTCAGAGGATAAAACAACTCTCCAGGAACTCACCAAACAGAAAAAAAGAGAAAACTGGCCCTACTGTCTAGATGTGAAAAATTAAAACTTTTAGGTATTATACACCTGGAGAGAAGATAATCAGACACATTATCTGTTATCTGGAGAAAATAGCATGGCTGAGATGATCATACGGACCCTTTAAACATGAAACACAAACTAAAATGCTGACAGTTGGGAAAATCGGTATCCCAACAAAAGCCCCCCCCCCCGAAGAAGAATGTGGTTTATCAGATTTTGAAGGACAGATGAGAAATCTCGTATGACTTAAAGCCATTGCTTATGCTAAAGGCATGCGAACTGCAAAGTAGCTATGATATAGGATACTGGTTTATGCATTGTGAATGTAAGCTTTCCAGCATTCCATACAGACAGTGATGTTACTGCACAAAGCCAGTCTTTAGTAATTATGAAGAATCTAAGGCAATTCATAATCTATATTCATACTGTGATTTAAACCTTGTGCGTTGGGAAACAGTTTTCTGCAATCTATTGCAAAAGCAAAAAGCAGAAATACAAGATTAAATAAATAAGTAGAGAAGAAGTTAAATAGAATCATACACACAAAAAATAACAGATGAAACCAGAAGAAAATATATTCAGTGACAGAATAACTTGAGATTTAATGAATAATTCTGCCTCCCAATGTGAAAAAAAACCCAAACCCAAACAACCAGGAGAGGCAGTGGATATTTGGGCTTACAACAATCAGTCTAGAACATTATTATGGAAAGCTAATGAGGTAATATTCTTTATTCCTTATTCTGTAGTGACCCCTTAAAAAGATTGTTCTTAGTTTACTGGTGTTCCTACTAGGTAATATACTAACAATCTACCAAAAGAAAACTACTGTAGCTGAAAATGGAGCTCTTTTATGGGGAGAATGAAACAGAAGAATAAGAACTAAGGCTTACATAATTCAAGAAACAGATGCTTTCTGGTTTCTGTTGGGATGCTTTGGGACTCTTAAGCTGTCCTGCACTGGCTGAGAAATGATGTCCTGTCATGGGGAGATCTCTGGGATATATGACTCTCTTGCTCACTGTCTTTGTGGACCTCTGAGACAATCACTTGTTGGCATCATAGGATTCAGCCAGCTCTGATTCATGTTATGATAAGCCGGTTCTCCTGGCAACATCAAGACTGTTGTACTGCAAATGATATATGACTCTTCTACTCTGGTCTTTTACTGGATACGTGTCAGTGATTCCTGAAAAGCAAACCTGTAATCTTTAGGAAATTGCAGCACAAATGCCAGCCTTTAGAACTGAGAGTCTTAAAGGAAAAGGACTGGTGTGATACTGTTTCTTCCAAGTTCATTTTCAATAGCAAAGGAGTGTGTCCGTATCACTAAAAAATCTTGCATATGGTAGCACTTCTTGGTGGTTTTTATTCCATACATGAATTTATCACACTACCCAAGTCTGATTGAGTTGTACTAAACCACAAAGGAATTTATATGAATTAAAATTCCTATGACTAGTACCCAGTGAAACATTTTTCATTGCAATCAACAATTGGAGAGCATTCCCTGCTACAAGTTGACTATTTAATCAATGAAATTATGAAAGAAAACCATTTATTTCACCTTATGGAACCACTGATTTTTATTTCAGCACCTATTTTTTTCCTGGTCATGATAGAGATTCATGAATAACCTGTAATTAAAGGAATATGCTCAAGAATGCAAATATGGGTTCTGCCACTGCTCTTGCAGTAATACAGTAACTACTGGTTACTCACAGAAACTGAAAGGAATACTTAGAATTGAGGAAACTGTACTGCAACTTTAAAAGAGTTTTGTAAAACATAATATGAATTTCTAAAACTGTGCCATCATTGCAATCCATTAGTACATTGGTGACTTTCAACATTACATGATCAAACACCATTGACTTCAAAGATGCTTAGTTTTGGTTTAGTGGGTTTCAGAAATAGAACCACTGAGATAAACCTTTCCAGGCAGATGTGTCTTGTCCTGTGCAAAACAGAAGAGTACTTCCAGGGGACAGCAACACTCCCGCTTTCTGTCCAAGACCTTTCACAGTGCTGTAGAATGCTGTAGATGCATTCAGTGAGAACAGCTGAGGCATTTTTACATGTAGCATCCTATCAGTTGAAATATATGTACTCTAAGAAACTTTTCTGGGAAACAGAGGGAAAATCACTACTTTCTACTATGGTCTTATAAAAATATAGTACAAGTTATCATCTTTTTTAATTGAGGCAACACTAACATAGAAATTCAGGAACTGGAAATACTTAAAGCCTAAAGAGAACATAAGGCATGCCAGTTACTGTTCACATTAACATTGAACTGCAGGCAACATATAATTTGCAACATTTTTCACAGCACTAACTTGATATTTTTTTCCCCCCTTGCTTTTCCATTGCATAGTGGTTTAGATCTACTCGATCCTGCCTGCACATTCCATCAGAGAACACACTGCATAAGTACAAGTTATGAATAAGGACTCTGTAATGATATATTCAATGAGTGATTTTGAAGATTCTAAAGCGAAAGGGAAGAGTTGCATGCCCTGAAGTCTTTGTTAGAGATGAATTCCTATTTAAGAAAAAGGTCTTATGACATCCTCTGTCAGCATAAAACAGTCAAGGGTAATTTCAGCTGTACTTTTAGGGTGATACAGGGCTAGGAGTTTATGATGCAATTGTGTTAAATGGCTCATTTTGGTGGAACACATGAAATCTCTTTTTTAGTTTCTGTGTATAGTTTATGTTCTATGATTCTGTGATTGTTCTGATGGAGGTAAGAGTGCAAGGTTTCTTCCTGAGTGGAGTTAGTGAACTGGGAAGGAGAAAAGTTTCAAAAGTACCTGAGAGACTTTTCCTTCTTTCATGAGATGAAAGTCCCCCCAAACACCATTAAAACGAGCTATGTTCTTAGAGGCCAGCAGAGTCACAGAAAGGGAGCAGTTCTGCTACAGCTGACAAGAAACTAAGACACAAAAGTCAGGAACTATAGAGCAGGCTCTGTCCCACTAAACCCAGAACAACTGAGGCATCTAAGTATAGATAAATCAGCTGTGCCACCTTCTCATAAAACAGTAGTTTGTTTGATAAATTTTAAATCTCTTTGAAGGCACTCGTTTACAGCTATCATTGTGTATCTATGTGAGCTCAGTCTATGAACTGCAGAGATGGCACAACAAAGGTTAATGTAGTGCTCAGGTTCACATAACTCCCATGAATTAGAAATATCTTACTAAAAAAGAGGGGGCTCAACAAAATCAAATCTAAAAATACTTCATGCAGTGTTTGTGGTGGACTAAATAATACTCCCAGACAGCTGCAATGTAATTTTGCCAAACTGAGATGAAATAAATGCCAAGGAAGTGTCAGGGTGAACAAAGGAAGGGTTCCTTCCTCCTCCAGTTGATACAGGAATATACATTCCTCAAATCTATCATAACTTGAAATCAAACAGACAAACAACGTTCTCTCCCTTATTTTGGTAAACACCAACAGCGTTATGAACTCAGCATTAGATTGTGAAATCAGCTGTGAGACTGCTGAGGAGAGTAAGGAAGAATGAGTCCTGTTCTTTTGTTCCTCCCACAGAGAGCTATACAGAATTTCAGAGCAGAGAGGAATACAAAAATGGATATAGCCTTGCTTCTTCTCTTCCCAAGATAATCTGCCCCTGCAAACGAGCCAGTGGCAAGAATAGTAAATACTCTTTTATATTAATAGCAATAATTAACATCTTTGGGAGGAAAGGGGGAAATGATTCTTTGTGCTGTTCATGTAATAGTAAAACAATCTAATGCTCATTAAGAATTGTATCCCCAAGGCATAATTTGGACATAGTTGACCTATATAGTTTCCAAAGGCTTAATCTTATAAAGATAAGAAGAATGGTCGTAGATCATCTGGAAATGAGTTGTACTCAACACACTAGACAAGCAAGAAGGGCTTGGAACACAATTTTCATTAAGGATGAGGGATTGTCTTGTGTCACTTGGCAGATAAGTCAACTACACTTTCATCTTTTCAGGTTCAGTCAGTAAAGTGTAGACTAATTTTACAGTAAGGCTTTCCTGATAGGTGTGCTGTGGAAGGAAACTCCACAGAGGTGGAAGCTCTCCCATCAGCACAGCTGTTCAGCCATCTCCCAACGGCCATAACTGCTCTTCAGGGACTGCAGAAAACTACCTTACATGGGCTAATTGTAGGATATCCAAGCTCAGATTCTTTGTGCAAATTTGAATTCACAGAAAGACATGAAGTATTTAAGACAAGTCTGGCAGAATTCTTTTCCATTTCATTGTATTAACAATGTTAAGCTCCACAGCCCTTTCGGTGTATGAAATACAACTCTGAGCTTACCTTAAGGTTGTTGTTAATGGTGACTCTCAGTATGAAATGTCAGTGCATTATGCAAGTTTAGCTGTCTTCTTAAAAAGTACCAAGCCACATATTGTCTTTGGATATCTGGGAGTAAACCTGACATGACTGTCTTCAGAATATTACCTGGTTTACAGCACTTTAAGGGATGTCAGAATTTTGTTTTCTGGAAATTGCTTATTGGTTCACCAGAGAAATAGAATGACAGCGATTTATCCTTTTCCAAGCATAATAATTCTGTTTACTGGGAAGGGGAGAAGGAATCTTTATATGCGTCTCATCAACTCAGAGAAACCTGTTGGAAAGACAACTGTTAGAGCTGGGTGGGCTGTTTGCAGAAACATGGTCTCCCTGTCTAACCACAAAGTAACTGATCCTAGACTGACATCCTCGAGTGTCTGGCAAACACTGTGGGATTCACCCACCTGAAATCTTGCCTTGAAGTTTCACTATAAATCAGTCTCTGAAAGCGCCTGGCATCCCAGTTTATGTGGATAATAGTGATGGGTCAGATCAATCATATGAGCTAATTTTGAATCCTGACAGGACAAGTATTTCTAGTGTAAATACTTGTCTGAATTTGAGAACATGAACTTCTGGAAATACTTGAGCTCACAACTTCAAAATTGTACGTATATCCACAATACTGAAAATCTAACGACAAACACTGACTTGAAAATTAACAAAATGAAAGTATAAGTGTGGATGATATTAGAGGTTTTTTTTTAGTCTCAGTGGAATATCCAGATGACATTTGCTTAAGTCTTAGTACAATGTAAGAGAATACTAAGAGTTAGAAATGCTATTTCCTGTCTTGGTGGCAGCATAGGAAATGCAATCTCACCTTGGAATAGTATTAGTATTTTAATTTATATGAAAATTAATGACTTCTATTCGTGCACATCCAATTAGCTATCTATAAAAACCCATCTTGCAAAGATCTATTTGGTGATAGTAGGAAACATAAGCAAATAAAAATGAAAAATTCTATTAAAATCCAAGCCTGGAATTTTCCTCCTTAAGCTTTAAAATGCGTTTACGTACTTGTGTTTGTTATTTAAACAAATGAATAAATGACTTCAAAACCTGGTAAATGATGTTGCAAGAAACTTTAAAACTAGCAGGAAAGAGCTTTTTTCTTTGTTACAAACTACTTGAGACTGAGGGCTAGCTAAAGAGAGATAAAACCTGAAAGAGCTCTAAATCACATTGTGTAGGATTATGTCTCAAATATATAGTAGCTTATTCCTTGCTTTGTTTGCTTTCTGTCACATTTATCAAGCATATGTTGAAGGGAAATCAATAATTTCTTAGTCTTTTCCTCTTTCCTGCCATTGAATGGTACATAATGTTTTTCTGTATGTCTTCAGTGGCTGAACCCTTTCCCTTCTAATCCTTCGATCTATACAACACGTCAGAGATCCCCTGCCTATTTCCCCTAACTTTTCATAATTGTATGGAATTGCTTTTTAGAAAGTACATCAGGAGCATGTATTTCTCTGCCTGGTGATCAGTAAAACAGCTATTACTTTGATTCTGAAAGCATTACCTGGTGCTAGGTGCTTTTGGTATGAACAACAGTAGGGACTAAAGGTGAATATGAAGAACTGAGGAAAAAACTGCAGTGGCATAATGTGTTATCATAGTCTTCAGAGAAGTGTTGAGGGCCCCGTCACACAGTTAAAACCAGACTGCACTCTGTACTCAGTCATGAGGCCTAGCAGGTAATTTGGTCTGAACAACCGAGAAAAATTAACTTCCTCTTACTAGAATTACTTTACTGACAGCACTATTTTCAGCCACATTTCTGTAAATAATTCCTGGTGTGTAGCTAATTTATGAAAAATACACAAAGATGAATGCTAAAATTCGAGCTACTTTGGCTTGAGAGGTCATAAAATACATCGGTGTTTCTTAAATAAGTAGGCAGAATTTGTTATCTTGTACAAATGCAAGTACACGTTATGCACTTACATTCAAAATTCTGTCACAATCTTCACGTAACCTTCTGCACTGCCATCCATTTGCTTCTAGAAAAGGAGTACAAACACTTTTTAACCTACGTTTGTTTAAAAATGGGCATGACTATTTGCTATTTGTGGAAGATTTGATTTCTGTTTTCTTTCCTCTCTACTGAGGACAGTACGTTAGGAGAGAAAAATATTATCTTATCTGACCTTTGTCATCCTCATTTTTTCCATAGGCATTTTGCACTAGTGTGTATATCCAGCAAGACGTGATCATTGATGGGTGTATGCCTGCCGACCTAATCATAGTCATAGTAACATTCTAAGTCACAACTGATTCATGTTGGAAGTGAGAAATGAACCCAGCTTTGCTGCTGTGGTCATTACTTCTCCTTTGTTGGTCTCTTGGTTTCGTCTTTGGGGGAAGGCAGATGGAGGTATAGGACTTTCTTTAGGCAAACAGCAGTGTATTTTTAAATTAAATATATCCCAGTCTAAATCTACTTTGGTGCAGTTAGTCTTGTTTTAATATGCTCTTTTATTAATAGAAGAATAATTAATAGGTGTGTACCCTTATGACAGACAAAATAATCCTACAAATATTACTGTATTTTTTTACAGACATTCAAATTTTCAGTGTCTCCAGGTGTTCCCAGTAGAATTATTTCCTGTAATCTCAAATGATGTAATTTGGGTTTCTTTTTATCTTCCCTTCTTTATGGAAATGTCCGTGCTGCAGCTAGGTTCACGACTGTACAGTGGTTTGCTGTAAAGTTCAGCAGTGGCATAGCTTGTATCCACATGTAGGCATTTAAGGGTTTACTCTGAAGTTCCTGTTTTTTTCAGTATTATCCTTCATCTTTCAGCCAGTTACTCTTTGAAGAAGTAAATCTTCAAGTAGAGTCATGTAATGAATAGATACCATGGCACTCACTCATACTGTGGAATCAGCTTTGTCATTTTGTCAGACAAGAATTCCCCCAGCATCAATGATAGGTCTGAGCATTCTGGCCCTAATGCAAACAGAAGTGCAAAGCCTTATTGACTGAAAATGGGGAGAATGTGCTCTGTTTGGCATAAAGATATTTCTAGGAGTATGTTGCCAATTTTAAAATGCTCTAAATTCACAGAATCCTAAGGGTTGGAAAGGACCTCGAAAGATCATCTAGCCCAACTCCCCTGCGAGAGCAGGGTAACCTCAAGTACATCACACAGGAACTTCTCCAGGCGGGCCTTGAGTATCTCCAAAGTAGGAGACTCCACAACCCCCCTGGACAACCTGTTCCAGTGCTATGGCACTCTCACAGTAAAGAAGTTCCTCCTGATGTTCATATGGAACCTCCTATGCTCCAGTTTACACCCATTGCCCCTTGTCCTATCACTGGACATCACTGAAAAGAACCCAGCTCCATCATCCTGACACTCACACTTTACATATTTGTAAACATTGATGAGGTCACCTGTGGACAGGCTGTGTGACAACGGACATTTTGTGAGCAATCCAGAGGCCTTTGTGTAAGGCAGCCTGCCTGAGAGCAGTCACAGAGTTGAGACAAACCGAAGGCCATGGATTAGGGAGTAAAAGAAAAACCAGCTGTAAGAACTCAGAGGCAGGCGGAGAGGGGGAGCTGAGAAGTTGTGGGGGTCGAGTTCCCAGGACGGTGTTATCCAACCCTAGCATTGTTAAGGGTTAAGGTGCCCAATCCACAATTGCCAAATCAATGTAACTGTGCCAAGAACCTCTATATAACATTGACACTTTGTCTAATAAATTGGCATTCGCTTGATCACATTGATTGTCCCAGCGTTGTCTGTGACTCCTGCGCCAACAGTCATAGAATCATAGAATCATATAATAGTTAGGTTTGGAAAGGACCTGAAGATCATCTAGTTCCAACCCCCCTGCCATAAGCAGGGACACCTAACACTAAAACATGGCACCCAAGGCTTCATCCAACCTGGCCTTGAACACTGCCAGGGATGGAGCACTCACAACCTCCCTGGCCAACCCATTCCAGTGCCTCAGCACCCTCACAGGAAACAATTTCTTCCTTAGATCTAATCTAAACCTCCCCTGTTTCAGTTTGAACCCGTTCCCCCTTGTCCTGTCACTACAGTCCCTAATGAAGAGCCCCTCCCCAGCATCCCTAGAGGCCCCTTCAGATACTGGAAGGCTGCTATGAGGTCCCCACGCAGCCTTCTCTTCCCCAGGCTGAACAGCCCCAACTTTCCCAGCCTGTCTTCATACAGGAGATGCTCCAGTCCCTGATCATCCTTGTGGTCCTCCCCGGATTTGTTCCAACAGCTCCATGTCCTTTTGATGTTGAGGACACCAGAACTGCACACAATGCTCCAGGTGAGCTCTCACGAGAGCAGAGTAGAGGGGCAGGATCACCTCCTTGACCCTGCTGGTCCCGCTCCTTTGGATGCAGCCCAGGATACGGTTGCTTTCTGGGCTGCAAGCGCACACTGCAGCTGGCTCATGGTCATGTTCTCATAGACCACCACCCCCAAGTCCTTCTCCTCAGGGCTGCTCTGAATCTCCTCTTTGCCCAACCTGTAGCTGTGCCTGGGATTGCTCCAACCCAGGTGTAGGACCTTGCACTTGGCATGGTTAAACTTCATGAGGTTGGCATCAGCCCACCTCACAAGCGTGTCAAGGTCCCTCTGGATGGCATTCCTTCCCTCCAGCG
>NDXB01006494.1:207564-217904 GCA_002631895.1 Agapornis roseicollis | reverse complement strand
AGGAGTATGCTATGGGAGACAGTGTCAAAGGCCTTGCCGAAATCCAAATAGACAACATCCACAGCCCTTCCCACATCCACCAGGCCGGTCACCTGGTCATAAAAGGAAATCAGGTTGGTCAAACATGACCTACCCTTCGTAAACCCATGCTGGCTGGGTCTGATACCCTGGCCATCTCTTAAGTGCTGCTTAATAGCACTCAGTATGAACTTTTCCATTAACTTTCCCAGTACCGAGGTCAGGCTAACTGGCCTGTAGTTACCAGGATCCTCCTTCCCTACCCTTTTTGTAAATGGGCGTCACATTGGCCAGCTTCCAATCATCCCGAACCTCGCCAGTGAGCCACGACTGTTGGTATTAATCTCTATGTATTAATCATATGTATTAATCTGGCTTTAGTCTTTTCTTATTGGAGAGTTCCTTAGTGCATAACCCCCTGGCTAAATAGAAACAATTGGCATTCTTAGGAAAAATTACATACCTTAAGGGAAAAAAAGGGAATTCTGAGGTGTTTATATGAGTACATTAGTTTTGCTTATTCATGTCAACTGTGGTTCATCCAAAATATGCCTTCAGTCTCGTACTAATTTCTAGTGATTTTCAGTTTACAGTCAATTATTAATTGCCCTTACCAACTTACATGCTACTTCCCCCCCTAATTTCTTCTTTTTCTTTGCCATTGAACTTGCATGGGCTTTTATATAGGGTGTGCAATTTATGCCATCTGTTTCTCTAATGTTCTCTTAAAGAATAACTCTCACTTGCACTATTACATTTTAATTTGTCCTTCAAATCAACTTCACTTAGTTTTTCTCAGCTTTGGCAAGTTAAGGACGTCTGATGCTTCTCACCATTTGAGATTGTCCTTTATTTGCCTGCAGAAGAAGTATTAGGTCACTATTGCTGGTTCCTAAGCAACAATGATTAATTGATCACTGGACTGGAACCATTAAACTTTATCTTCTAATATTAGATTGAAACTTAAGATAACTCCTGTCAGACGCAATGGTACTTTCATTGGGAGAATAATCACCAAGAAGTTTCATAAATGTTAATGCCATGTTCTGATTATGCTCAGAATCCTGAAAGGCTGTACAAGAAAATTTTCATGACCACGTGTGAAGTTCTGGGTGTGAAAATATCCTCAGATAACAATGAAGCTGTGAACAAATGGTCAAAGACTAAAGGAGACAGGGTAAAAGAGTCACTTGATCCTATGTTTTATCTGTGTCATTGAGGTGAATAAAGGATGATGAAGGAGCTCCTCTTTTGTTCACTCTGAAGGAGACTGAAATATGTGGGAGAAAATTGCAGGAGAGGAATGACATAAGCACTTCAGACATATCATAAAGTCATAGACTGGTTAGGGTTGGGAAGGACCTTAAGTTCATCTACTTCCAACCCCCCTGCCACTGTCAGGGACACCTTCCAGTAGACCAGGTTGCCCAAGGCTCTGTCCAGCCTGGTCTTGAACACTGCCAAAGAAGTTAATAAAAAAGCGTTCTAGAGAGTAAAACATCTTATTGAAAAAAAACCCAAACACAGATATTTTTTATTTTTTTTTCAAATATCATCAGCATTGATAAATCAACTTAGTCAAATAGAATCTTATTTTTCATTCTCTTGCTTCCCCTTCATCCAACTAAAAAACCTAGAAGGCAAAAATAGTCTCCATCATTTTCCTCTATCAATGTGTAATAGTGTTACCGAAAATCCGGAATAAGAAACTTATCAACACCAATGGGATGTAGATAAGCAGACACTTCTTTATTACGGTGCCGGGTGCACGGGGGATAGCTCCTCCTAACGTGCACACATTGCACCAAAATCAAGCTTCTTACATAGAGCCTACTAATACATAAACATGTTATTTCCCAACAATCATTAACATATTCTCCTCCCATTTCCAATTCTGCGCAATAAAAGTTAGAATCCTCTAGAAATGAGTCTGGGGTACAAAATGGGTCGGTGGTCAGTGAGTCGGTGGTTGCGATCTCCCCCTGCCAGAATTACCTTTTACCTAATTCCATGGTATCCTTGGCAGGTAACTATAAACAGTTACGGTTGGCTTTCTTCGTTCTCATTAATCTAGACCTTGACAGCTACCTGCATTGTTCTACATAAACTGCTTGTACTACCTGTTGCTATGAAATGAGTCTGACCTATCCCTTTGGGTCCTGGTACAGGGCTATACAAAGAATTTCATAACAACACCTGGTTACCATACAAACATACTTCTCATTAAAATGTTTCTTATAACTCTACATTATTAACTATTATAAACTATTGATTAAATTTTAATTACCAAAATTCTAAATATCAGTAACAATAGTATCAGCAGGGAACTCAGATCCTATTGAAAATTTAAGCTGTGCAACTGTGTGCTGTTGACTGACCAATCCTAGAATCAGTAATAGTACTTTCAGTTTTGGAGTTTTCATTGGAAATCACCTTCTTTTTCTAATCCATTAAAAACCCTATTTGCAGACATTTGCTTTTCTTTCATTATCTATGTTGAACAAATAACCACTTTGTAGGAGAGGAATGAACGTACGATCTCTATCTACTGGTTTTGCTTTTAAGTGGCAAATGCATGGTAGCAATTTGTGTTAAGAAAAGAATATAAGGCTTCTCTTGGATTTTACATGTCCTTTTTGATACAAATGAAAATATACATCTAACTAAAATGGATTGAATGGTTCAGTGCACGGAGTGTTCTTTTCATCAGTAAACTGCTTGAAAACTCCAGCATGTGAAAAATGAAATGCCGATTTAGTCTAAAATTGAAACCTCGCAAATACCCTTCTGCTTGGAACCATTTAGCTTTGGGCTAAAGTCAAATGCATTAGCAAGTTTTCCCTCTGGAAATAAACTATGTCATTATTAACATAAAAGATCACATTTCTAGCAGCAGCAGAGAGTAGAAGAAAATATCAATAATCCTCAAATAAAGGAAACCAAAGCCCAGTCTGCTTCAGTTGAGGACACCCAGATTCTGCTTAGCTACAGCTTGTGGCAGCAACTCCCTAGGAGAATGCAGGCTGCATATAAATTACTTGCAATATGGATGCATCACCCCTGAAGACTATCTTTCTGTCTTTCAAGAACTAAATCAATCTCTTTTAATGTGTATTTGTGACTGCACAAGCAGCACTGGAAAGTTTAAGTAGTCATAATCTATGCAAAGCTGGTGTGTAACCATTTATACTGTTTTATTGACAGCAAGAGTGAGAAAGTGCCTTCTCCTTTGGAGTGTGAAAGCAAGCCCTGGAGATACCCAAGCCTAAACAATCCTTATATTAACGTTCATAAAACTTATGTGTTTGCATTTCTGCACCCATATACATGCATTTTCATACTTCATCAATCACTGACTGCTTTTACTAAGTCAAATATTTTGTGATAACATCTGCTTTAAATATGAGCATAAAGGTCTGTATTTCTGAAGGAATACATACAAAAGTCAGGGTAACAGAATTAGCCCCATTATAGTTCTTTCTATTTGATTGTCTTTTAGGTGATAGCATTTGTGAAGGCCCATAACTATGTATTCTCACACTACTCTCAATTCCATAAGACTTGCTACTCCATGAAAGCATACCTGGAAGTACAATGTACGTAACCTAAACTAGCCTAAAATACTTCTTGCAAAACAAAAATGTTTGCTTTATTTTTTCACTTCAAAAAGGAGGGAGAACAACCCTCTCCCACATCTTATCCTTCCTCCAATTAGTCATTCTGGAGTTGTTAAAGGTGCACCCTCAGTAAGTTTGCACACACCACCACGTTGGGTGGGAGTGTTGATCTACACTCCTGAAGGCTCTACAGAGGGATCTGGACAGGGTGGATCAGTGGGCTATGGACAACTGTATAAGATTCAACAAAGCTCAGTGACACATCCTGCACTAGGGCTGAAACAACTCCACACAACATTACAGGCTTGGGGTAAGAGTGGCTGGAAAGCTGCCTAGCAGAAAAGACCTGGGGCTGTTTACCTACAGCCAGCTGAACGTAAACCAGCTTGTGCACAGGTAGCCAAGAAGGCCAAGGGCGTCCTGGCCTGTATCACCAATAGCACAGCCAGCAGGACCAGGAAAATGATCATTGCTCTGTATTTGGCACTGGTGAGGCTATACTTGAACACTATGTTCAGTGCTGGGTCCCTCACTATAAGACAGACATTGACATTGAGGTGCTGGAGCAGGTCTGAAAAAGGGCAATGAAGCTGGTGAAGGGTTTGGAGAGCAAGTCTGATGAGGAACAGCTGAGGGAACTGGGGCTGTTTAGTCTAGAAAGAGAAGGCTCAGGTGGGACCTTATTGCTCTCTACAACTACCTGAAAGGAGGTTGTAGTGAAGTGGGGATTGGTCTCTTCTCTCAAGTAACAAGTGACAGGACAAGAGGAAACAGCCCTAAGCTGTGCCAGGGGTGGTTCAGTTTGGGTATTAGAAAACTTTATTCACTGAAAGGGTTGTCAAGCACTGGAACTGGCTGTGTAGGGAAGTAGCTGAGTGACCATCCCTGGAGGTATTTAGAAGATATATAGATGTGGTGCTTAGGGACAGTGGTGGACTTGGTAGTGTTAGGTTAACAGTTGGACTTGATAATTTTTTTTTATTGTGATCCTTAGGCTCTTTTCCAACCCAGACGATTCTATGGTTCTGTGAAAATATAATGGGATGCACAATGCAGTATGGCCCATGAAAGTTTATGGTAAGTTTTTTGACACACCTTTCACTATTTTTGATAGTCCAGATACCATGTCAGGACTGCTTTTTTTAAAGACTAAATGTGGGATTTTTTTTTTTTGTTTGTTTGTTTATTGTAAGTAAAAATTTTTATTGTTCTTTGTAAAATGCAAACCCAAAATCTAAAATATATTATTTTATAATGCAAAATAATGATCACATATTCATAAAACCTTTCTGTAAAATAAAATGGAAGAATGAATGACAAGACTGGCCATGGAGATCTATGTTCAGAAATAAATCTAACTGTCCTATGCTTCCACTCTCTTTTCAACAGGTACCTCTGAATGCTTTATAAAGCAGTGGAATTGTACACAGAAGGAATAGGCAAATTCCTCAGTGTGCAATTTTCATGATTATCTACTTTTCTTAATAGATTTCTTTTCCCAAAATGGACAAAAAAGTAATGGTCCTCATTGAATATCCTCAACTTTTGTCCTCAGAGGCTTCTCAAATATAAGGATCAAAAAAGAGGGGCTTAAAAAAATACTTCCCATATTTATCTCTGTACAATTCTTATAATTTTATCTATTTTCAACAAGCATCATGTATACATAATGTCCACCACTTCATTTTTAAGAATCCAACCAAGTTTGGTTTATACGTGCAATCCCACAGATTGGAAAAAAATATGAAAAAAAATCACAAAAATGTTTTTAGAGTGATTACAGCTACTTTGAATTCAAGTACACTAAAGCAAAGATATAGTAAGATATAAAATATATGCAGCTGAGTATGGCATTCTTTTTATTTGCATCCATTGCATACAAAATTAGAAATTCAGTTCACTCCAAATAATAGTTCTTAGAACTCATATCTATGAGCAAAAAGTTATTACAGAAATTCTTTCAGAATGTTAATCATTTTGTCATAAGCAGCAGGCATTGAATAAGATGCTATGGCACAGGATGACATTACAAATTCAGAACCCAAAAGAAATTAATTTCTTGTGTCTGACCCACTTGTGTATAGGACAGAGCCTAACAGTGAGGTAATGCTCCCTTTACCTTCTCCTAGAGAAACTGTCAGCCTTGATGGGATTCAGGGCTGACCCAAATTTCATTTTGGGTTGTACTAAATTGTTTTTAAAAGTGCATGCTGTCTCTCCCAGTAGGTAAGAATCACTAAGATTTGTCTGTATTGCCTCTAATTTTCTACATTGGAAAAAGCTAGGAAACAGATACAATGAGTTATTAAAAGATTCCCACAAAAGCTGAAGAAACCATGAATGCACAGGATCCAAACCAGTCTTTATTCTGATCTATTTTATCCTGATGACAGTGAATTAATTTAAGTGGGAATATATCGTTTGCCATGGTTTTAAATACATACAATAAAATAAGCAAGCTTGCCTGACATGTTTGTTTTCCAAAAGAATGGCTAGAAAAACTGAGCCAAATCCTTCTTTGGTTTTAACATAAATTCCAAAGCATAGATCTAGTTGAAGGAAAGAGAGAATATCTCTTTGTCCACTTTTCAGTCATGCAATCTCACATTAGGATTAGTCCTGCTGTTATTTTAGGGATCTTGTTCCAATTCCCAGGCAGGATAAATAATACATATAACATTTAAACCAATTTCACACTTGAGTATTTCAGTAAGTGGAACAAAATTCTGAAACTTGATGATGTCTACTTAGAGATTGAGTCAGGGTTTTGGCACTCCTACAGGGACTATTTTCCTTCTAGAATTCCTTTGCTGCAGATCAAGCACCACTAGTCCGCCATGAACAGTACCATCTCTTACACCCAAACCAGAAGGCAGTCAGTTTCTAATGATTAGGTTGTTTTAAGTAGAGTGCTGAGGGACTTCAGAGTAAGAAAGCATCAATAGCAATGCCTCAAGGGATTTTGTGAGGTTTACAGGTGACAACTTACTCTGTAAAGACCCTTCTGCTTCTACAGAAGCCCAACCTGTGGTCACTAATGCCATGTCTACCCAGACAGAGAGTAGAATGGAGACATAAGAAGGTATGTTACTGCATTTTCAATTGAAAATTTCGTTCCAAGATTGTGCTCTTTAGGTAACATGAACCCGTGTTATCTTCTATTTGAAATTATTTCATATGCAGCACTTTGCTTTCCTGCAATTGTGTTGTAAAGAAGGTTTGGGGAGGAGAAGCCCATGCCTAATCTTTCATTAATGGGGCCAGTTACCGACCTGTGAAATAGCATTCTGAGGAGTATCACCCTGCTGTATTTTTATCCCAGCATGCAGGGCCAACGGACCACTCTCACCTTTGCTAAGATAGCAACAGAACTGTATGGATACAAGCTTGTCTACCTTTGTACCGATGCTCATGCATTGTTTCAGCTCCCTACACAGAGCTCTCACATATGCAAGAAGAAAGTAAACAAGGAGAAAGTGCTGTAGCAGATGCAAAATTACTGTATTCTTAGGAATTCTCAATGTTGATGAAGATGAATAGCAGTTTTATACAGCATCTGAGATTGTGCAGAGATCATTGAATGGTTGCAGAGGGTCATGCTGCTAACAAGCAGAACCACTAATGCAGGAAGAAGTTTAGGGCAGGGAAAGCATTCACAGGTGAGCTTGACACGACACTGACTCAGAAGATGATTAGCAGAAAATCACAGAAAAGGAGAACATTCCTGAACCCAAGAGTTAAGCCAAGAGCTGTTGCTAGTATTTCACAGGTGCTGCTTCTTTCTCTTTAACTCTTGAAAACAATTCAGGCTTGAAAAGCTAAATCAGTAGTTCAGTAAAGCAGCTCATCCTGGGAAATCAACCTTATCATCTTGTGGGTTTGGCATGTTAAGATGTTACAGAGAGCTTTTCTATTGTTGCCTTATTAGGTTTGCTCTACTGGTGGGCCTCCTAAGCCTTAGTCACCATTGGCTCTGTCTTAGCCTAAGGCAGATTTCTCTCAGTACTCAAGCCACAGTCTCTTGGCTGAGTTGTGGACTTTAATGCTAGGCTGCAGACACCTTGGTGCTGTCATCTTGACTAATCAGCAAAGATGAGAGATGTGTCTTGCATAAGACTGGCTCCACCATGCAAGCAAGCTACACCAGCCAATATCAAATCCAAATGCCTGTGTGAGCTCTACACTGATGTCCCTGCACTTCATTGATTTCCCACTCCTGATTCAGGAATGTTGAACTGAAACCTTAATTAACAAGAAAAAAAATTATAATTGCTGTTTGACCAACAGCATCTCAATCATGAAACATGGGTTGTCTTCTGTGACAAGGTAAGGAAGAGCCCAGATTTGGATTTACTGTTTTCCAGGATTTTGGTTACCTTGTGCTTTCAGGAGCACCAGTACAGATGGTAAGAGGTTGGGAAATACATAGAAAACCTAATATAGTAACTATGTGTCCTGTAGCTTGTTCACATTTCCACAAGAGATAGGAGAGTCAAATTAGGAGTCCTGTCAGGTTATTTTATGATGGCCACTAAAGGCCACTTGTTATAGGGTGAAATAGGGCTTGCATTGGGCTGAAAGTAATAAATACTGTTATCTGTGTTTCTTACTGTTTTCTGCAGCTTGCTTTCTCTCAGAGTGTGAGCTCACAGCCACAGGCAATTCAAATGCTTCCATTTCATTTCAAGAAATCCAGAAACAATAATTGCAACTCCACTACTGAATGGCTGAAAAACAATTTTATAAAAACTCTGTAAGATACAGACCTCCTTCCCTTTTCAAATGCAAAAAAAGACTGGAGCTTATAGAGATACAAGCCAACAGAATAACAGGATGTTAGGAGTACCGAAATGGGCTTACTTAAGTGGTCCATTTCCCATTAGCATGGGCTTTGCCATTACTCCACAAGGAAGTGTTTTAGAAACAGTGGGCTGTCCAATGTGGTCTTCAGTAGCAGAGGAGCAATGAAGATGGACTTCAAGACTGGATGAATGGAACATGGAGACACATGAGACGGAGAGACATCACAGGCATCTCTTATGCTAACCCCACTGAAACAGCTGCCGTTGTGTGTGTGGCTGTCTTAAATAGGATGATTGTTTGTGTTATCACATGTTCACTCTATTAAGCCTATCAGTATTTCTGGTTTCACTAGTGTGTGCTAAAACTTCTTAGGATCCAAACCCCACACTGTAACTAAGGGGAGGTGAGGGATTCACTGCAAAAGTGTACTAATGCTCAGAACTAAGTTAAACCTTTATATAGGTGCCCAGGGTGGTGTCATCATTGTAAGGTCCAAACCGAGAGTAGCAGGGACACACAGAGGTAGAATTACAAAAAGTCAAACAGCAGCACATTTTTAATGCAGTGCTGGGTAACCTCAAGCTGGATTTACCCTGCTGGAGAAATTTCTGTTCCCACTTTCCTTGCTAACTAGCACGAATAATCAGATCTGGTAGCTCCTTCCGGAAGTACAGCTACTAAAACCAGAAATCTTGTCTCTGAAAATTTGAAACGCCTATGAACAAAATCTACCAGGGGTGGAGGAAGACCACTGACAACTCATCCGTAGAGGAAGGAAGAAATTTGAGGATATCTTAATCATGTAGGTGGAGAATAGGAATTGCCACATTTAGCAAAAATATAGGCCATTTGTAAAAATCCTCTTATAAAAGTTCAAGCCATTCTCTGAAAAATATGGCTTGCCTGGCTGTTTAGTTATCAGGTAGGAGTTTATCTGAGTCTAGGAGATCCTTTATTTCTCCCTCAGACTTCATCTAGTTTTTATCTAGCCTTCTATAAAATCAGAAAACAAAATCTTCAGCACAGTTTTAGTAATTTTTGGTTTTTTTACTTCATTGTATGCTGCAAAGAGTAATAAAATCACTCCTTATATATACACTTGATGATAAGGATAAATAAAAAAATGGAAGCAGGAGTGTTCTCTAGAAGATAATGGTCTATGAATTGATGATTAAAGAAACAGATTGGTTACTTAACTCTTCCATGTTTGATGGAAATACTGTTGATAAATATGACCATTGTCAAACTAGTCCCTGGAATATCTCCATGCACTTTAAATGGAGAGTTCAATAAATGAAAATAAATAAATAAATCTTTGTATTGCATTGTTGCACAAGATGAAGAAAGAGTGAGGAAAAATGCTGGAAACAAAATGTACTCTGATACATTTTAAGGAGATCAACAGTATTGAATTTTCCTTATCTTCTTGAAAGTGCTCAGAAAAATCATAGTAGATTCCACTCTGATCTTACAATAATAAATAGTCAAGAGAATAAACATGTGAGTGAGTGGTGGAAAAATGCTAGGTCAAACGTGTATTTTGCACAGCTACACTTTGGAAGCCTCTGTGATAGTAATCAGCTATTCTGATTACTTTAAAGCTATGTTAACTGTTTTATTCCCTATGAATTTTTTGCAGGTGTTGGCAAATAACACATTGTAGAGTTGGAGATTGCAGCTCACCCGTTATCCACTAGGGCTTCTTATAAGTTTTAGCAGTAACACCTCAGTCATGATGTCAGCATTACAGATTGTCATGGTTTAAACCCAGTTTCTATTCCCTCCCCCTCTTTTTTTCCTTCCCCCCCCAGTGTAACTCCCACAGGTTGAGATAAGAACAGCCCAGTAACTAAGGTATAACACAAACCACTGCTGATACCACCAATAATAATAACAATAAGG
>NDXB01006494.1:178069-195264 GCA_002631895.1 Agapornis roseicollis | reverse complement strand
AATAAGTTTTTTTTTTTTTTTTTTTTTATAATTTTTCCTCACTTTGGTGGTACCTTTTGATGTCAAATTTTAAGTCTTTCAAAGGAAGAAGGGGAAAGGAGAGGTGATGGGTATAGAGTACACTTGGAAGTTCAATAAGATTTGTACTGATCTGGGAAAGCTGTCTCCAGTAAATCTTTCCAGTATGTGATAAAGAGTAACCAAATACAGACACTTCCAGTTCCAAGATGATGGTCCTTCAGGAAGATATTCCGCTCTTTCTGCTGACATCAAACTTTACTAGCATCCATGGACTTCACAGTGATTCGCACCAGTAAAGCTCAAGTCTGAATTTATTGCAAACGAAGACCTAATGCTCGTATTTGCACTGCAAAGATGATGGCTGTCATAACAGCTCTATGTAGGGGAAGCCTGCTTGAGAGACTTGAAAGAAGTCTGATTTTTAAATAAACATCAAATACACACATTTTTATAATAAGGCCAAATAAGCTATTTTCAGGTGGTCATTCAATAACAGCTTCTTCTACAACTTCTTGAAAGGGGTTGGTCTCTTTCACCAGGCAGCAACAGACAGAACAAGAGAACACAGTCTCAAACTGTGCCAAGGAAGGTACAGGTTGGATATTAGGAAGAAGTTTTTCACAGAAACAATAATAAAATATTGGAACAGTCTGCCCAGAGAGGTGGTGGAGTCACCATCCCTGGATGTGTTTAAAAATAGACTGGATATAGAACTTGATGACATGGCTTAGTGGAGATTCAGGGCATGGGTTGGACTTGATGATCTTAGAGGTCCCTTCCAACCTAGTGATTCTGTGATTCTGTGAACAGAAGCTAAGGAAAGAGAAGTTTTGAAGAGTCTACATTGGTAATACTTCTAAAAGAAGATATATCTGCTTTCTTATTCCTAAGGAGGAAGGAGGCTTTTCTGAAGGACTGTCAAGTATTTCTTCACAAGGAAGAGAAAAACCCACATGCATTTGCAAAGCTTAATAGCAGCAGTCGTCCACCATATAACTTAAGTCTCCAGAAAAGCTCAAAAACAATCTCACCAGTTTATACTTCCCAAAACTCAACATTTTTTTTCTTATTGTATGCTTCTAGGAGAGGGGAAGCAAAGGCAAACTGTACAGAGCTGACTCTACATAAAAGCATCCCTTTCTCTTTCCTGTCCAAACTTGAGATGAACACATGAAGTATTTCTGAAGGGAGAAATCAAAAGTACTAGAAATCTGATTTTATTGCAAACTGAAGTTATGAGTTATTTCACCAACCCATCTACAGGGAAAGGAATATACGGATTTGTTTTTTTGATATCTATTTTTGATAACTAAGCCACTTCAGATGATGGACTTGGGAACCAATTTGTATCAAGAAAGTACACTGAAGAAAGGCAGAACATAACTTCGACTCTCTGATTCACACTGAAAGCTTTGCATCAAGACTGGTTCTTGAATTGTCATTCCTTTGGCCCCACTGCTTGAGAAATACTGTAAATTATCATCTAATTAGATAAAAAAAAATTAAAAAATAACCATGCTATTAAAAAATAAACAATGTGACTAATTGTGGTTTTGCAGTATGGATTTTTTATATATTTGCAGATGAACTGTATGGAGAAAAAAAAGCATTGTCTATTAATAATTTCTTTACTGTATGAATGGGGAAATAAAAAGTACTTTATTTTCATTAAAATTCAGTATGCATCAAAGTTGAAAAATGGATCAACTTTCTTCATGGCTGGAAGTGAAGAGAAATTGATGATTTTAGAATCCTGTTGTGTGCAACAAGGAACCAGCCTAGGTAACATATTTTCCTAACAGATAGAAACACACATGGAGACAGCTACCAGGACTGTACTGAAACAACTTTAGAACAGAATCACCCCAGGCAAGACAGCGAACATTTAAATTCCCTGTCGCTGTGAAGGAAACATTTTCAGTGTTTCACAACATGTATTTTAAGCCTTACGTCTCTTCCACAGATGGGATTTTTGCCGGCATCTCTACTTTGAAACTGTTGCTGTATAGCTGTTATAACCGAGTGTCTGAAAAGAATTGTTAACACTTTGATCTGAAAGACCAAGTCTTCCTGGAGAAATCACAGCAACACTCTAACTTAGTCAAATCATATTCCCATGACTGTAGGTGGAAAAAAAACCCCAAACACCCAACCCCAAAACTATCACACAAGTTATCATTATCATTATTATTAGATTATTAAATATCTAAATATCTAAAGAGAAATTTTACTCAAAGATGAGTACATATATGTACCTCCATTTGACATCGGAGCATTTTTACCTGAAAGACAAATTTCTTGGATGATAGGTGAAGATCTGGAGAATTACTAATAGTTAATATGTGATGTCCATACTGCTGAAACTTAGCTGCATAATTTTTGCACTGAAAAAAAAAACCAACAACAACCCAACCATCATTTATTCTTGTATATCTACTCATTCTAAATCTCTATTATATTGTTTATTCTCAACAGTGCAAGTCTGTAGACTGAAAGCATACTTCCAGTAGTGTAAGCACCACCGGTAATACAGTATGCTTTTAGGGAAACACAGAATAAACCCATAAAAGTCAATATTTGATTCCATACTTCCAGTAGAGTAAACAAAAGCAGGTTTATTCCAGAGTCCAATTCTTCTTTTTCTTTTAACAGTGGAATTATATTAGCAAGGATCTGATGGAGAAGAGAAGAGAATGAAAGCAATCAATAAAACAACAGACCACATAATGCATAAAGACATCTTTACCAAAATTTTAAATTAATGAAAGCAGATGTTAGCTTGGATATAAAGAAAATCATTATTCTTAGTTAATAAAGTTCTTCCCCAAATTTCGGTACCTTTTGTTGCTGTTTGTGAACTTAATGACTTTACTTAACCTTTGGCTAGTGCCTCACCTCAGTTTACCAGAGATACCAGTCTTCATAACTGCATTTTGTGAAGAAGCTGTTCTCTCCTGCAATGTCAGGGTCCTCCAGTCTGCACCCCCTCAATAGTATTGACCTTTTCCTCCTTACTAGCAGTTGAGAAAAATACTTTTTTCTCCCTTTTCAGAAGTGCCATTTACAGGTAAGCTGTGTCTGACTAGAGCAAAAGACAGGACTGCACTGAAAAACATACAATAGTTGAAAAGGAAGCACTTTAATTTCCCCCTTAAAGCATAGAATCTAGTTAAAATTGTTAAAACTTTTGTTCCTTGTTTATGTTGTCCGCAAAGCTGGCATGAGATACCCACTAGGCTTCACTTTCGTGAGACTTCACATAAGAATTCTTAAGTGCACTTTCTGTACACCCCTTCCCCTTATGCTGCTTTTACAATTCACTGAAATAAGCATATTTCTTGGAGACAGCAAACAGCTCTTCATGACAGATAAAGTCATTGGTTTGTTTTATACGTTATTTCTGGTGTTAAGATCTTTACAAATCTTTCTTTAACTATCCTTCTTTAACTAAAAGACAGACTGTCATTCTCTGTGCAAATAATGTATTTGTTTGCATTAACTAATTAGTACTGACTTTAAGTTGACCCCATACTATATGCCTCAACAGAGATCTATGAAGGGATATTTGTAATACCTGTGGACATCTTGCATTACACCAGTGGGAGTTTTCATCATCAGTAGATGAATGACAGAAACATGGACAGAATAAACCATGGCAGATATATGCAAAAGACAGATTGAAACTGATTTATTTAGCAGTCTATTGCTTACTGTAGCCGTCCTTCATCTCTCTCTTGAGTATGTATAATGACATTATTTCCTGTAACAGTAAAATAAAACTGAGAAGAAGGAGCACATATCATAAAATACCACTTGAATAAAAGAAGCTTAAATCACAAATGTTATTTCCTGGTTCCTAAATACAGTATATTTTCAAGGAAGCCTTCAACAGTTTCTGTCTTGTCAATCCCAATGTGAAAGATGGAACAAGATTCTTATTCTTATTTATTGTTACTGTTCTAGAGCACCCACATGAACACTTGGTACTTCATGTGAGTACAGAAGGAAAAAGGCAGCTCTTGGCCTTGGCAAGTGTACAGACCACATCAAACAGCTGCTGGCATAAAAAACCCAAACAGGAAAAGCAAAGCAGATATGTGAGTTACAGGTATGTTAACATGAGCACTCAAACAAGCAGAACTAGTCATATAATTCTATCTTAATCATACAAAATGTTCTTTCTACTCTCACTTCTTCCTAAAAAATATATACTGGGGACATGTTTTCTCCACAGATCTGCAGACCAGATTTTCAACTACCTGGCAATTTAGAAATCAGTCTACCAAGATCCAAATCCAGTCTGTATTTACAGTTGCAGAAAGTATTTATCAGTAGGAAGAGCAGAAACAAAGCATATACTCTCACTTCTTTTGCTTTGATAAAGAATGTTTTTTCCCCTTAGCAAGCAGTAAAATCAGAGGGTATTGTGTGGAATCAGGGGAGTTGGTGAAGACAACCTCTACTTAGTAAACCAGAGGTAAAGAAAAGAGATGGAAAGAAGATACATCCAATAGTTCAAATAATCTGTTTTCCATTTATTTAAAAAGATTTCGTATTTGCTTTTAGGCACCACAGATTTATAATATGGGTCTCCAAAACCTGATGAGAGCATTATTTTAGCAGTAGCAGCCCCACCAATGAACAGGATCTTACTTATCTTCTGAGTATTGGGGTCTCCCTCTCATGTGACCAGAGGTCACCACTCATACACAGCGAAAAAGATACTCTTTAAGATACATTCCTGGTTTATAACAGAGGGGAAATGCCTGTGGCTTCCCAGACAAGTTCTTTCCACATAGTCACCTCGTTCTTCAAGAACCTGGCATTTTATTTTCAGAAGAGGCCTAATATCTGGGACAGGGTTTCCAAAGCCATTTTCCACCTGCAAGGCAGGTACTGAATATGCAATGGTATACACTGTTACTGTGATTGTCTTGTGTAAAACTGTTGCTCTTTATCATCTATTATTCCCTTTATCAGCTGTTGAAGTACTGCATGATTTAGGGCACAGATGATTTTTAGAAAGTTAACTAGTGGTGATGCTTAGCCTGATTCATCTTTATTTAATCTGATTACAGAGTCCTGGGCTGTACTGAATCATGTGCTCAACAGCTGAAAAACATGATTATTGTAAGTTTAGTATGTTTTCTTGACCTAGACAAGGTGTAAAAGACTCTGCCACAGTAACTTTCTGACAAAAAAATGGAAAGTAGTTGAAATGAGAAAAAAGTCGATGGGATGTTTTATTGTTTCAGTAAGAAAGATGAAATTACTGGTCCTTTGCTTGTTTTGAAAAGTGTCATCTGGACTTCAGTTATAACTATTCAGGCATGTTTTAAAATAGATGTTACCTGATATAAAGATAATCTAGATGAATGAAATCAAGTTTTAGGCTATAGTCTAAAATGGAAACACTTTGAAGATACAAGCTAAATTCAATGAAATTTTTGAGACTGAAAAGGAGTATGTAAATTACAGACACTCTTAGTAATTCAGAGTCACCACTGTTATTGGATTAAAATGAAAACTAGAACCAAGTTGTGATGAAACAATGTAGTGTTCCAAAGAGTATTCAGTGCTTTTCTCCAAGTTTTATCTTGTGAGATTGATTAAGGCCTCATACTCAGTCATGGTGAAACAGATATATTGGTAGAAAAAAGATTTGTCTATTTTTTGGTGTTTTGCTCTGTTTTCCTACTTGCTTAATTATTTCTTCTGGAACAAAGCCAGCCTCCAGACAAATTTAGAAGGCAACATACCTTTCAGAACCGCATTACGCCCTTGCTTTCACAGAAGAAAGTCACTAAGTCAGTCCTGCAAGCTCTACCCACACAGGAAATGGGACAACTCTGATGAATGTCTCATGAGAAGAACAGGTGTAGTATCTGTGGTCTTGGGAGGAAAGCAAGGCCTCTGACTGATATGCTTAAAGAGCACACATAACCTTAGGCTGATCTTGTCTATTAGTATGAATCACTGACTGCCATGCATGGGCCCACATTTTTGAGTTATTGGCAAGAAACGATGAGTGGAGAAAAGTGATAGTATTTTGCTTCTCTTTTTGCTGTAAACCATACAGTTTTCATGTAAACCACACTTCTGAAGAAGCACAATTTTAAAGGAATGGTGCATGCAGAAGATATGAACACATTTTCCTGTATATTATAAATATATTTGACTAAGCAGCTCTCCTGAGCTACATTTTGCCAATTATTCCCCCACTGCTTATTGATGTTTAATTTCTAATGCTTCCAGGATATTTTTCAATAAAACTTTTGTAATCATGATAATGAATTTCATATTTTCTCTGTGTTTCAGGAAGAGAGACCCCTTAGGAGCAGACTGAGGAGTATGGATGCATTTCTCAATCAATAGAAAGCCTCCTGGAAGTTAGGTTCAAACAGTGCTTTCAAGTAATGTTAAGGGAATTAAAAATTAAACTTCTCATTTGTAATCTTTTGCTTTGGTGACACAGCAGAAATGCTGTATCACCTCCACTGGTAGGAGAACTGGGAAAATTATTTTAAAACAAACAGAAACTCCGAACTCACTAATATAGTATTTCTTTATTTGTCATTAAAAAATAAAAGACAAATCAAAAAGTATTCATGACTGACATGGACCAGACCAATAAAAGTATTTTTTTCAATACATAGTACAGGTACAATATGGGCACGTTTATCATAGAGTTATCTTTGAAGAAACAAATCTTTTGCAGAGTCTAAAAACACACAAAGTGTGTCAATCAGGGAATGAAAGACCTTATCATTCCAATAGAGGAAAATAAAAAAAATGAAAGATTGGATAAACAACAAGAAGTTATGTATAGCAAACACCTTGGAAACAATTCCATTTACTTGTTCTTTCTTCTTAGACTTCTTCTCAGGCCATTATTTGCCTCTAGTTCATCCCACAGTATCTCTTCCCTCCATCTAAAAGAGAGATAGTATTGCTGTTCCAGTCCATGCTCAGCAGATCCTGAATTAAGCAGTTCTTGGGCAAAACCCAGCTAAGCCATTTTAGCCCGAACTTGTTTGCTAGCTATCTTCCTGTTGCAAATGGTCAAGGATTTGAACTAAATCAGGTTCATATCTACAATTCACCAATTCACAATGAAAAAACAGTTGCTTTGTGAAAAGCTTTCTTGAAAGAAGCAAATACAGAAAATGTTCCCTTCTGATAGTGTTAGACAATTCTGTGTTTGAACACAGAAACTATTGCACTAGTAGGTAAACAAAGGCCTTCTTTTGCAAGTGTGGGCAAGAACAAGGAAGAAGAGTGTGGAAGCAACAAAATGAAAATTTAGGATTCTGTGCAGACTTATTTTGTAAAAAAGATCGTGTTAGGGAAGGCTCGAAAGAATGTAGACTAGAACAATATTAATAACAGCAAAGAAAAAAAATCTGAAAGGCACTCTGCCAACTTGCAAGCCAAACTTGTTTCCACTGACATACCTCTCCAAGTCTGAGGTTATATTTAAATTACAGGTGGCACAGTAAAGACTCTGTTAGACTTTTAACCGGGGAAGTGATTGTAAATGCTGTTCTAATTTATGCATAGGCACTGATGCTAATTAAGTAATAGCAGAGGTTGTCTTCAAGTTTATGGAGCTATAATCGGCTCCCTTGTGTTCAGTAAATGCCACAGCTACAGTGTGTGGTGTTAACTTCATACTACAGTGGGAAATGGTGATTGTTGCCAAATATAATCATAAGTCACAGACAATTTGGATTATAATGGAATGGGTTGGCCAGGGAGGTTGTGAGTGCTCCATCCCTGGCAGTGTTCAAGGCCAGGTTGGATGAAGCCTTGGGTGGCNGGGAAATGGTGATTGTTGCCAAATATAATCATAAGTCACAGACAATTTGGATTATAATGGAATGGGTTGGCCAGGGAGGTTGTGAGTGCTCCATCCCTGGCAGTGTTCAAGGCCAGGTTGGATGAAGCCTTTGGTGGCATGGTTTAGTGTGGGGTGTCCCTGTTTATGGCAGGGGGGTTGGAACTAGATGATCTTAAGGTCCCTTCCAACCCTAACTATTCTGTGATTCTATGATTCTATGTATGGTGCATGGAGAAAAGTGTTTGTCCATAATCACTTTTTAAAGTCACTACCAGACATTTGGAAATCATGACTTTTCCACCTCTGCTACAATATACTGTATCTCCTGTTCTCAACCCACAAGGGATCCAAGGGTAACATTAAATACTTAAAATTGCTATTCCAAAACTAATGTAATGTTTTTTCTTGGTTTTTCTTGCACTTGTCAGGAGCAGGAATTCTCATTAGGTACATTGTTGCTGGTAACAGATGCAGGGATAGTTCCCATTGGTGGCAGAGGCTCACACTGTGTCGGTATTGTCTGAAATTCCGAAAACCAGAACACTCTTAAAGGAGAAATATGCTTGTGCTGTCTACAATCTTATGCCAATTGCCTGATGCCAGGCAGACTGTTCTCACGGTGAGGCTTAATGCTGATGTGATATTAATTGTGGTATTACAGGAAGACTGTTATTAGACGAAGTCTCTCAAAATCGGTCAATACAGAAACTTTTATGATGTCTTGGAAGGCTATTTAAGTAGAAATTAAACACTAAAATAGAAGATTTCACTTAGTCATCTCTGAGTAAGTTTTCCAGCAAAATCCACCAGCATAAGCAGGAAGTTTATTTTTGCCAGAATAACTTTATTCACATTTTCCTTTTCTTTCCTCCCTAACCACAAGGAAAAAAAAGAGACGTAGCTATTGCTGTGGCAATACTGGTGGTTCCATCATGTTTCAGGAACTTCTGTCCTCTAATTCTAAAAAGTACCCCAAAATCCAGAAGACTGATTAAGGATGGCATTTACAGCAGATAGTTCTCTGAAGGGATTAGCATGTGAAAGTCGCCACAGGGTGTGAAGAACTGACAGAAGACTGCATACTATTCCCAGGCAGGTCAGCAGAGATGTTCTTGTTCTTGCAAGCATGAACCTGAAGAGTTTCTATGAGCCATGCTATGGAAATGGCAGGTGGAAAGTGCTGAACATTGCTGCAGGCCAACTCAGGGCGAGAACCCTTTTCAGAGGTTCCCTGCTTGAACTACAGTATCAGTAAAATTACCTTCATAGTGTTGTTAGCATGACTGAAGTGTGTTAGACTAAGTGTGTAAGGCAACACTGTGAAGGCAATTAGCTGCTACCCACAAAACCTTGCAACTCCCTGATCCTGTCTGCCTCACAGAGCAGTACCCTAATTCCTTCTACTCCTAATCTGCTTTAATAGATAATGACTTCCCCAGAGAAGTACTGAAAGATGGGCTGTGTACCATATTAACACAGGGCCAGGCACTGCTGTTAAGAGGAAACTGGAATGGAAAACTGGAATGAAATGCACTGAGATTTCTCTATCTTTGAGCTACTTGCCATTATAAAGCTTGGCCATGGCAAATGGCCTAGTAGATGTTTTCTCATATCAGCAAGTTTTTCAAATACATTGTCTTTTCCCCTGTATAATTCCAACTACCAGACAGGTTTTTCTGCTCCTTCAAGATATAACCAAGTAAAATTATCTCTTAGCAGAACTCTCCAAAGGTAATGGACAGCAGTTATCCAGGAATAGCATAAATTCATGGCACAATTCCATCACACAGAGAGATTTCCTTCCTCTACATAGAATTAAGAAATATATTTAACAAAGCATACACATAGAAAATAAACCATAATTCAACCAGTGGGTTTGCAAGTTTTATGGGTGAAAAGTAATTGAGAGAATGAAAAATCAATTGCAATGAAATTTTATCACTTCTATTATTATTAGTGATTTTCCAGAGTGTTTCAGAAAGGTCTCATTTAGCATTTCTGAAGACAGATTTTAACTTACAATACAGAATAGTTAGCTTTCTAAAGGTATTTGATATTTCAACATATAAAGAAAGTATTTGTTAGAGAGAAACCATTAAAGACAATTACTAAGTTCATTTCAACAAACTCTGATAGGTTGTTTTTAAGGAATAAATACAACAGTCATGAAGAGACACATATCTGATGAAATCATCCTTTGGTTCCCACCCTTTTTAGATCTTTGCATTTTCTTGTCAACTAATGCTGCTACAGAAGTGTAACTATGTCACCCAAGCACCATCTTGGAGGCCTCGGAATATCTCCATAGAAGTCTGTCTCAAAACTGTTTATTGAACAGTAGGGAAAGGTTTCTAAATATTGTTCAGAAAGATTGTGTTTAAAGTGAAGGACACATGACGGAAGCCAAAAGAAAGACCAACTTTAAGTAAAGCAAATGAAGAAGGAAACACTGAAGATGTCATGGACCAAAACTACTTATTATAAAACAAAGCAGATTTTTTTTTTTTTTTTGAAAGGTACAATCTATGGGATTTTTTTGGTCATTATTGTAATTTTATATTCTGAGTCTGCTGATACAAATAGAATAACAGTCTCAGATTTTTCCAGAAAGCCTTAAGAGTTGAATTGACCTTGTTCACTTGGTGTGAAATCCAGCAATTTAGTGTACTTTGATATAAATTGCACCTCAGGGATATGCAGATTAAACTACCTCTTACCTTGCTTTTGATAAAGGAATGACTAGATTTGCAAAATTAATGCACGAAGTTCACTATACAGGACAAATGATTGCAACTAAAAAGGTATTTACAAGAATCTTGTAAAATAACACTGTCCACAGAACTGGAATGTTATTCTTAATGCTGTTTGTTATTGCATACAGTAGATATGCTTATCCTGGAACAGTGATGAAATCTTCAACAAAGGAAGACACAAAATGTTATGTGCTCTGTCATGTTTCATTAGATTAAGGTGATTTCTGAATTTCCTGAGTTGGACCTGGTGAATTTATTTAAAATGCTTCTTTCCATAACAGCCAAAACATCGGGGTCTGGTGTGTTCTGAAAACAGAAGTGTGTTATGAGGAAATATGTAGCATGATGAACTAGGAACAGTGGGAAACAGATAAGAGAGGAAGTGGGTGAAAAGCATGGCAATGGCCATTCTTATGAGAATTCCTTGCTATTCCTTAATTTCCTTGCTCGTGCAAGGAAAGCAGATGGAGCAGGAATTATTGCTTCAAGTCTTGATATCATGACTCCTTTCAATAAAGTCAGGCCCCATCCATAGGTATTGAATACAACCAAGTTCTTGGAAGTCAATTAGTGACCTTTCCAATAACGGAAGAGTAACCAAATCTTGGAAAACACAATAATTGAAAGGCTGGAAATTGACTAGCATGTCTTTTCCCTGGAGACCCCATAGGCAACTCCTACAGCCTCAGAAATGTCTGGAAATGGACAGTAGGCAGGACATCCAACTCCAATAGTAGGAGCTGAGTGAGCACACTCATGCTGTGGAGATAGAGGAAGGCTGTCAGCTTAATCTTGTCAAATAAAAACTCAGCAGAAGCCCTGTTTACTTTATTCCATCTGTGAAAAACTGAGTTGCAGCTTTCAATGACAGAATAGAGAAGGCATTTTCCACATTCCTGCATCAACAGTGTACATCTGCTTTGGTATTGTGATGGAGGAATGGGTTCATGGAGAAATACATGTACAGAATTATAGATTGCTTTCAGTACCAAAGCTCCTACTGTGCCCGAACTCCCACACAACTCAATCCCCTTACATCAGTAGGGACATACAGAGTTCAGCATAAGGGAAGAATGCAGCTATGGGATTCTATGTTTCATAACAATGTGACTACGTTGGGGTATTGTAAGACAAGAACAGTGCTGAAGTCTTTGCAAATCAAATTTCATGTATCCTCCCTATTCCAGAGGGTCGGACTTGGGAAAGGGTATCTTGTGTGAAGCTCTTACATAATCAGATGGCATGCATCTGCCATCGTGGCCTTGTTTTGCAGTGAAAGCAAGCACTTGATGGGAAAGGAAGTGAGGGCAAATAATAAAATCTACCTCAAAAATAAGACCAGCTTTACAATAGGCCTTTTGCTCTTATACTGTTTATATAGGCAAATTACTTGGCGGACTTTGATCTGACAGCACAGAAACAAGCTTTAGCCTGCTATTTTTTAGCCACTTTTTCATCACAGGAGCTTTATTAAAAATGTACTTTCCATTTTTCTGCAAACAAATACAAAAGTCTGGTTTCTGAAGATATCAGAGCCATTCATTTCTGAAGCTGGCAGCACTGTCTTGGAGAGAAGTTACTCATTATCATTTTCAGAGCAAACTTTTCTTTTTATCCACCAGAAATAATGAAATATTTAACTCTGCATAAAAAGATTTTAAATGTTTTGAAGGAAAGAGAAAGCAAATCACAGTCTGACTCAAGTTCACCACAGGGAATCTTTCTGATACTGTGGAGAAGCATAAGAGAATTCTGTCAATGCACATCCACAGGCTACTCCTCCCATGCAGCCTAAATACTGAAGAATTCAGAGTTTCTAGGGAAATAACTTCTGTTCCCTATGAACAATGTATATAATGCACTGCAAGCACAGCAGTCTCTGGCTGGTGGTTCAGTCATATTACACATTTGGAACAGATTCACACCATATTTCCCCAGAAACTATCACTGCCTAATTTCAGCTGGCTTTGCCTGGTATTGGTTTGAGGAAGGACAGCAGAAAAGTCACCCCTTGGCTTAGATGCTCCTGCTTGTTTGTTGAACACCACCATCTCTGCTTGGCACAACATTGTTATCTACAGACATGGCAAGAGTTTTCCAATGTGGTCAGGGTTTTGTTGGTTTGGTTTGTTTTTTTTTTACAGGGTGGGAGGCAGTGTTGGTCATTTTTATACTTAGGCTTAAATTTGATTCTTATGATTAGAGAAACCCCAACAATCAAGGAAACATTAAACAGGCAGTTACAGCTGTTTGAGCAGTTAGTACCTTCATGTATTTCATTACTGACGAGTGTACTAACACAACACCTCCACCAACACCTTACAGACAGGATGCAGAGCACAGAAAACGCCAATTTCCTCTTCCTCCCCAGTGAATCAGAGTTACAGTAACACCTTGTTCAAATGCAGTATAAGGAAAAAATAAAAAACAAAAAACAAAGCAACAAAGCAACACCTGGTATTAAATGGCCCTTGAAAGGTTCTTATCAGCGAGGAATAAAGGCTTGATTCTACAGACTAGCTTGACATCTTTCTAACTTGAGGTACAGAAAACATAATTTAAGATTCATTAAAATACTTAGAATACCTTAACTCCAAACTATCTGTGGACTATCTATGGGCTAATTTGAGAAGAAGGGGCAGGAGCCACTCCCTTTAAACAGATGTCTGTTTAAAGGATCAAAATCTCATCCCAGAAATTCTTCTGGATAGTACCATTCTGGCATACAGGCAGAAGATGGAGAGATAGTGAGACTCTGGGTGCTGATATCTCCCCTCCCAGTTCCAAGAGACCAGGGCATCTCTGCCTCTTCCTGGGAGGAAGCATGGAGCCAGACAATATCCAGCAGCCCCAGGCTCTACCTCTGCAGGGCTGCATGAGGGCAGGGACCCTGACATGGCTGTCTTCAGAGGCAGATGCCCAAGGTCCATCACGGAAGGCATGTACAACACTGGTGTGAACAAAGGCTCAGATTTAACTGCTGTCACAACACCCACAGGTGAAAGACCAAAGAGAAACCCACAGATATTAATACAAAAAAATGCTACTACACACATAAAGCGCAACACTGCTCTTGGTTACTAGACACCTGTGCTACTGATTTGTAAATTTGATCACAGCTAGAGGGAACAAAGTTGGCTTATTGAAAGTTGGCAAAATAGGTGATTTACCATATAACTGCTCAGGGTGTAAATGCACAATGCAATGAGACAACAGAATTTGGGCTTTGAAAGCATCATCAGAAAACTGGGAGACATACTGTCAACAAACTTTGTCCCACTACCTTTTCAATGGTATTTCTACTTCTAGAGATTTGTGATCTCAGTGAAAGTGGAATTCAATGCCTATATCCTACAAATATAATCTGTAAATTAAGCCAAGTTTCAAGGCCAACCTTTAGATGGACTTTTTACATGTGCAAATTTGGCTTCACAAAAAAATTATTTTCAAGGTTTGAAATAAGTTCAATCTGGTATGAATTTTAAAGACTTGATTTCAAAATATTCAGTTAGTGTTAACAAGTTCCAGTTGGTCATGTAAATCACCATCTTTATTTCTTATTCAACTGGATGAGCACAGCTTGCCAGTTAACTGGGTTTGTGAAAACAGGATCTGAGCCAAAATCTTGCTAGTTATTGGTAGGATAGCAACTGGACAATCAATTTATTGGCTTTTCTCTTTCTCCAGTAGTATTTGGCTATTAAAACTGCAGTGTCTGAAGAAGGCAGACATTTTTATTTGAGGTTGTATCTTCTACAGTATAAAAAGCAAATCAAACCCATAGATTTCTTTCCCTGTTTTGGTTTAAGTCAGCTTATTTTAACTTGATTGCAGTTCTGGAGAGAAAATGTTGGTGTGAAGAGCAGAAACAATGCTAGAATGAGCCTTCCTCCCTTCCCAAATTCATGGAAGAGTGAGCGTAGTTACTGCACTGGGGCTGATGGTGCCACTGGAGACTGTGAGAGAAAGCTGGTGACAGCCCAGCACTTGCAGGCACTGGCTGTTCAGAGAATGTTTTTCATAAACAGTACAATGTCCACGAAATAAAACCTTTAAAAGAGGACACTGAGGCCCGTGGGAGAGCATCATCCCATCCTCACTTAGGGCTGCAATCTTCTGGAGATCTGCTCTTTCCCTAAGCCTCCTCAGGAGCTTAGTCAGATGAGCAAACTCCCTCATTAACTTGTTCATACAAGTATAATTCTAAAACTAAATAATTTCAGCTAACAAAGCAACTAAAATTATATCTTTTAAGGAAAACAAAATGTATTGGTTAACCTAGGTACATCCTATTGCTCCCTCCCCTGGCTGAATTAAGGCTTTCTATAATCCTGTGGAATAAACTGTGATAATATGGTGACCATACAGATTCACAGAAAAACAGTTCTGATAAAAGAGTGTGTGGTAATGTTGGAAAGCCCATCCTACCTGTTAATTCATCTCAGTTACTTGGAAGGCAAGAGTAGCACTTGGGAACCTGGTTCCTTATCTCTATACGGATTCTTTATTAAATGACATGGCAGATAAGGAAAACATGCCCTAATGCACCAGTAGCCTGCCATTTGGCCTTCTCAGGAGATATATATCTACCTGCATACTGAGTAGCTGGATTAAAGGTCAGCAGTGACTGGTGTTAACACTTAGTCACCATTACGAAAAGCCTATTAAACACAGCTAATAAGGGGACAAAGCAGAACTTATGCTTCACCATTCTTAAACTTTGGGGCTTCCTAAAACCAGTAAGCAAAGGAGGCACCTCCAAACAGATTCTGGATGAGTGTGATTTCACACTCATAGTTTCACCTTTATCACTTGCATTTAGTATTCTTCCCTCCTGTGAGAGAAGTGTCAGATATCCAATCAGGAGGCAAGCACAAAGCTGAGCACTATGTTTCCAAGTAGAATCATAAAATCATAGCATAGTTAGGGTTAGAAAGGACCTTAAGATCATCTAGTTCCAATCCCCCTGCCACAAGCAGGGACACCTAACACTAAACCATGCCACCCAAGGCTTTGTCCAACCTAGCCTTGAACACTGCCAGGGATGGAGCACTCACAACTTCCTTGGGCAACCCGTTCCAGTGCCTCACCACCCTCACAGGAAAGAATTTCCTCCTTATGTCCAACCTAAACCTCTCCTGTTTAAGTTTGAACCCATTACCCCTTGTCCTGTCACTACAGTCCCTAATGAAGAGTCCCTCCCCAGCATCCCTATAGGCCCCCTTCAGATACTGAAAGGCTGCTATGAGGTCTCCACACAGCCTTCTCTTCCCCAGGCTGAACAGACCCAACTTTCTCAGCCCGTCTTTTTATGGGAGATGCTCCAGTCCCCTGATCATCCTTGTGGTCCTCTTCTGGACTTGTTCCAACAGCTCCATGTCCTTTTTATGTTGAGGACACCAGAACTGCACACAGTACTCCAGGTGAGGTCTCACAAGAGCAGAGTAGAGGGGCAGGATCACCTCCTTCGACCTGCTGGTCATGCTCCTTTTGATGCAGCCCACGATACGGTTGGCTTTCTGGGCTGCAAGTGCACACTGAAGCCAGCTCATCAACCACCACCCTCAAGTCCTTCTCTGCAGGGCTGCTCTGAATCTCCTCTTCGCCCAACCTGTAGCTGTGTCTGGGATTGCTCTGACCCAGGTGTCATGGTTAAACTTCATGAGGATCAGCCCACNCTGCAGGGCTGCTCTGAATCTCCTCTTCGCCCAACCTGTAGCTGTGTCTGGGATTGCTCTGACCCAGGTGTCATGGTTAAACTTCATGAGGTTGGCATCAGCCCACCTCACAAGGCTGTCAAGGTCCCTCTGGATGGCATTCCTTCCCTCCAGCGTATCCACCCAACCACACAGCTTGGTGTCATCAGCAAACTTGCTGAGGGCGCACTCAATCCCACTGTCCATGTCAGCGACAAAGATGTTGAACAAGACTGGTCCCAACACCAATCCCTGAGGGACACCACTCGTTACTGGCCTCCAGCTGGGCATTGAGCCATTGACCACAACTCTTTGCATGTGGCCATCCAGCCAGTTCTTTATCCACCGAGTGCTCCACCTATCAAATTGATGTCTCTCCAATTGAGAGACAAGGATGTTGTGTGGGACAGTGTCAAACACTTTGCACAAGTCCAGGTAGATAACATCAACTGCTCTACCCCTGTTCTATCAGTTCCATAGCCCCATCATAGAAGGCCACCAAATTGGTCAGGTAGGATTTGCCCTTAGTGAAGCCATGCTGGCTGCCACCAAGCACCTCGTTGTTTTTCATGTGCCTTAGCATGCCTGCCAGGAGAATCTGCTCCAAGATTTTGCCAGGAACAGAGGTGAGACTGACTGGTCTGCAGTTCCCTGCATCACTCGTTCTCCCCTTCTTGAAAATGGGGGTTATATTTCCCTTTTCCAGTTGTTGGGAACTTCCCCTGACTGCCATAATTTTTCAAATATGTTGGCCAGTGGCTTAGCAACTTCACTCGCCAGCTCCTTCAGGACCCACGGATGGATTTCATCAGGTCCCATGGACTTGTGCACATTCAGGTTCTTAAGATGGTCTCGAACCAGATCCTCTCCTACAGTGGGCCCAAG
>NDXB01006494.1:163484-178059 GCA_002631895.1 Agapornis roseicollis | reverse complement strand
CCGATCTGGTCCCATGGACTTGTGCACATTCAGGTTCTTAAGATGGTCTCGAACCAGATCCTCTCCTACAGTGGGCCCAAGATCTTCATTCTCACAGTCCCTGTGTCTACCTTCCAAGACTTGGGTGGTGCAGTCAGAGCATTTGCCAGTGAAGACTGAAGTGAAGAAGTCATTCAGAACCTCAGCCTTCTCCAAACCCTGTGTAGCCAGTTCTTCCAATAGCTTCTGCAGAGGGCCCCCTTTTTCCCTTATCTGTCTTTTATTTGCAATGTATCTGTAGAATCCCTTTTTGTTATTCTTAACATCCTTTGTTAAGTTTAATTCTAACTGGGCCTTAGCTTTTCTTACGTGGTCTCTAGCTTCCCAGACATCTCTGTATTCATCCCAGACTGCCTGTCCTTGCTTCCACCTTTTATAAGCCTCTTACTTCATTCGAATTCTTCTCAGCAGTTCCTTATCCATCCAAGCAGGTCTCCTGGCCCTCCTGCTGCATTTCCTTCTAGTTGGGATGCAACACTCCTGAGATTGAAGCAGGTGATCCTTGAATATCATCCAGCTGTCTTGGGCCCACCTGCCCTCTAGGGCTATATCCCATGGAACCTTACTAAGCAGGTTCCTGAAGAGGCCAAAGTCTGCTCTGTTGAAGTCCAGGGCCGTGAGTTTGCTGCACGCTCTTCTCACTGTCCTGAGGATCTTGAATTCTACCATCTCATGATCACTGCATCCAAGGCTGCCCTGGAGCGTCACATTTCCAAGGAGCTCTTCCCTGTTGGTGAGCACAAGGTCCAACATGGCACCTCTCCTTTTCGGCTCCTCTATTACTTGCAGAACTAAGTTGTCTTCCACACAATCGAGGAACCTCCCGGATTGCTTGTACCGGGCTGTACCGTCGCTCCAACAGATGTCTGGGTGGCTGAAGTCCCCCATGAGAGCAATGGCCTACGAGTGTGAGGCTGTTTTGATCTGCCTGTAGAGTGTTTCATCCACAAAAAAAAAGTGCAAAAAGTACCTATGAGCAAACAGTCCCTGGAAAGCAGAGAGAAGAGTAGTCAAAATCAATAGCAAATGAGCTATAAAAGTCAACTCCTTTATCAAATGCTGGTGATTTATGAGAGCAACTGAGGAAACAGAGATTAGTTTGCAAATTATGTAAAAGTTTAAGCTTGTAGACTAGTTTGTCCAAAAGTGGTGTCTTGCCAAAGACGTAGCCCTGACTCTATGTATTTAACAGGATATTTCTCATAGAATCCTTTCTTATAAAAACAGACACTGGAAACGTTAGAGGCAAATTTCTTGTAGCACCACAACTTCCCAAACAGCCTAATTTGACTCTCAGTATAATTGATGGTGAAAATCCTGCAAGACTTCAAGAGGTACCAGATGATTCAGGACTGAGCTCTTTCTAATTTATACTGAACCTCAGCTTGAAAGCTCTCTCTCTCTGTGTGTGTGTGTGTGTGTGTGTGCACTGCTTGCTATAGCTTTTAAAGGCCCATGTCCTTCATGCTCTATAACAAAGTCTGCTATACAGCACTACTGCACTGATGTGTTTCCAAAATGTTAATCAGTACTTACCAGTGCAGCAAATGCATGGCATGCTGATGCCTGAGATAGTTTTCTCAATGATAAACAAAGTTATTTAAAGGATTAATGTTTTAATTAGGATTTCCATTCTCTGGTTTGAGCCTTCTGTAATTTAAAGTGGTCTCATCAAGCTCCATATAGTTATGTATGCTATAGCATATATTTTCTGTGACATATGTCCTGATCTTCTCTCTTCCCGTATCAACTTTGTTCAATATCTTACATTTGGAATTCTCCTGGTTTCAGCTGGAACAGAGTTAATTTTCTTCCTAGTAGCTGGTACAGCTTTGTGGTTTTGTTTTAGTATGGGAATAATGTAGATAACACAACAATATTTTAGTTATTGCTAAGTAGTGCTTACTTCAAGTCAGGGACTCTCCATGCTCTGACAGTGAGAAGGGGCACAAGAAGCTGTGAGGGAGCAGGGACAGGACACCTGACCTGAACTAGCAAAAGGGGCATTCCATAGAACAGCACATCATGCTCAGTGTATAAACTGGGGCAGTTGGCTGGGAGGGTCTGAAAGCTGCTTGGCAACAGGCTAGACACCAGTACTTGGTGAGAGATTGTACTGTGTATCACCTATCTTAATTGGATTTTATTCCTCTCTCACTTTTTTCCTTCATTACAATTATTATTATTGCTACTGCTACTATTATTATATTTTACTTTGATTTCAATTACTAACTGTTCTTATCTCAACCCATGGGCTCTAATTTTTTTTTCCTGTTTTCCTCCCCATCCCATTGAGGCAGGGGAGTCAGTAAGAATCTGAGTGGTACTTAGTTGCAGGTTGTGGTTAAACCATGACATGAATAAATATACTTTTTCTTGATTCAATGCAGAGCACCAACTATAATGAAAACAAGCCATCAAAGTAATCTTCTAGTCATTATCTGAAAGGCAATAGCAAACATAGATGAGGTACAATTATTAAGCTCAACATGAGCCAGCAGTGTGCACTTGCAGCCCAGAAACCAACCACACACTGGGCTGCATCAAAAGGAGTGTGATGAGCAGGTTGAGGGAGGTGATTCTCCCTCTCCTGCTCTGGTGATATCCCGCCTGCAGTACTGTGTTCAGCTCTGGGGTCACCAACACAAGAGGGATGTGGACCTGCTTCAGCAAGTCCAGACAAGGGCTATGGGTCAGAGGGCTGGAGCACCTCTCCTGTGAAGAGAAATTGTTGAGAAAAGGTTGAGACAGTTGGGATTCTTCAGACTGGAGAAGAGACCTTATATAGTCTTTCAGTACCTAAGGCGAGTCTAGAAGAAATCTGGGGAGGGACTTTTCATAAAGGAATGTAGTGATAGGACAAGGGGAATTTTGTTAAGCTGAAAGAGGGGAGATTTAGATATTAGGAAAAAATTCTTCACTATGAAGATGGTGAGACACTGGCACAAGTTGCTCAGAGAAGTTGAGGATGCCCCATCCTTGGTAGTGTTCAAGGCTAGGTTGGACAGTGTTTAGAGCAACCTGGTCTAGTGGAAGGTGTCCCTGCCCATGGCAGGGGGATTGGAGCTAAATGATTTTAAGGTCCCTTCCAACACAAACTATTTTGTGATTCTCTGATCATTAATGAAAATTTAATCAAAACAATAAGGAAGCATAACATAGGTGTAATTGTATTACATATTTGCAGGGAAAATACAGCAAAATGTGTTTCTATTCACTTATAAGGGAGACAGAAGGGTAGGCTAGTAATCTTTAAAAGTGACAGACAATATCTTGTTTGGAAAAATTTTACTGACTTTAGTTATTTTGTTTTGCTATGCCTAGTGAAGTCCTTTTCTGGCAATTTCAGTCCTTCTATTCCAGTAATAAAATTAAATATTTTGAAGTTTATATGATGCATTAGATGGTGACAGTTGCAAGGGTAACTAAGAAAATAATACAGTGTGTCCTGGGTTCAACAGTAGCAGTCATTTTTCTCCTTCTTAGTAGCTGGTGCAGTGCTGTGGTTTTGACTTTCAGCCTGAGAACAGCGCTGATAACACCAATGTTTTTAATTGTTGCTCAGTAATGTTTACTCTGACCAACGACTTTCTGAGTCTCATGCTCTGCCAGGGAGGAGGGGAAGCCTGGAGGAAGCAGACACAGGATGCCTGACCCAAACTAACCAAAGGGATATTCCATACCACAGCATGTCATGCCCACTGGCAGTTACCAGGAAGAGCTAGATCACTGCCAGGGTCAGGCTGGGTATGGGTTGTCAGGTGGTGAGGTGTTGTATTCTCTTCCCTTGTTATTTCCCTTATCATTATCACTATTGGTAGTAGCAGCAGTGATTTGTGTTATATCTCTAGTTACTAAACTGTTCTTATCTCAACCCGTGGGAGTTACATTCTTCGATTCCCCTCCCTATCCCTCCTGGAGTGAGAGGGGTGGTGGGGGGGGAAGAAGCAGGGGAGTGAGCAAACAGCTGCATGGCTTCTGAGTGACTGGCTGGGCTTAAACCATGACAAGTGATATGAAAACACAGCAAACCTTTAGGGAAACAATTCACAGATCATTTGGAATAAGATTTAGCTTATACTTTTCTTTTCAAATTATATCAAATTTTGATTTCCTAGGAATAATATTGCATAACTTACAAGTTTCACAAGCTACTTCCTTTTCCAGTGAACAATTATTTAATTTAGTGCTGTTTGCTTATCATCACATTTTGGCACCAGTTCTTACTACAAGCTGTAACTTTTTCATTTGTGGTGTCCCTGCCCTATCACACCCCAAAGACTTCAACCTACCTGCTCTGCCTAGCTTAATGCAGGAGTTCATCATGCTGCAGCCCAAATAGCATGGCCCAACAACAGCAAGGCAGGTATTTGCAGTTGCACCTGCAGAAAATATAGTGATGAATTTTTAATCAGTGCAAACAATCAGTGCTGGTCTGCTGTGTGAGCTGCCACTCTCTTCTGAGAGTGCCATTTGTCTCAAGTGCCCTTTCCAGATCAATTAACCCATTCTGATGGCATCTTTTTCATAGCTGGACTACATAGCATTGCTCCCTCAAATACATGTCAGCTGCCAGCCATTTGCACACCAGCAATAGTAGTAATATACTGAGAAAAGAGAGTAGGAAGATTGAAAGACCTTAACAAATCTCAAATAGACCTGTGGAGATCTGGGTCTCTTAATTCACCTAGCTACCACCTAACTCGACCTACACCAGTCTTACACATCTCTGCGGAACTCTTTCCAGCAGTGTTTCGGTAGGTGGCACTCTGTCCTTGGAATCTGCCTGGAGCCCAGCATGAACTTCTAGCAGAAAAGAAAGTCCACTCTGCCTCAAACCCTGAGTAAAGGGTTGCTGTGGCCAGCGCTGTAGTGACCCTTACCACCCACCTCAGACCTTCCCTCCCTCCATCCTCGCCTTACTGCTCTCTAGGAGGGCTGAAATTCAGTGGTCAGCAGGCCAATCTGCCTGAAACCTGTATTAGTTTCACAGAGGCGATGGACATTGTCATGTTCAGTGAGCAAATAGTTAACTTCTCAAAGTACTGCAAATCACCTACAGAATTACACAGCGTTTTGTTTCATACCACACAATGTAAGAAAAAACCCAAAGCCAGCACATTGGAGGCAAAACCCTGCAGTCTAGGGTTCATTATTCAGCTGTAGTATTTACCTGGAAACCAAATTGTATTCATTTGGCTTTCCAGAAAGTACATCACAGAGGTAGCTTATGACAGTAACAGCTGGTGCCCCGGACCAAGATCCCCCTGAAAATGTAAATCAAGGGACAGAGTAGTTTGATCAGTAGGTGAGCAAGCAGCTGTTTGTCTGTGGAGGTCAGTACAGAAGGACCATTAACTTCTTGAAGAGACTTTTTGTATTCAGGAAACCTGATCAAGGCATGATTACTGTGGTACCACCCACTACGTTTTCTTTGCTGTTTATCCCTGACATTCATTTGCTCTTGATGGATTTGCAGGAAAGCTGTTGTCCAAGCTCACAGGGACTCAGGACTAGGTTATTGTTTCATCTGGAATTTTCAGCTACATTCTATGACACTATTGAAAACTCATTGATGAAGGGATTCAGATGACATGTATAACAAAGGAAAGTCTGCAGACATGGCTAATAAGAAAACCAGGCAAAATCTGCACAACAAATACCTGATTAAAAGTGTTTGGAAATGGCTGAACACTCATTTTAGTAGTAAAATCTCATTCTAGAGGAAACACAGTACAAAGGCAGTCACTAAGTAAAAGCATAACACTGTTTTTCATTTTCTTAGACCTGTTCATTTCTTATTTTGGCAAGTATCTCCCAAAGTAGCTTATCAAAATGAAACAATGCTTGATGTTGTAATAGGGTAACATGGTTCCTGCAGTCAAATTTAAGAATTGCCAATTATACTGTATTATAAACTTGTATGTTTTTCAGCACCAATAAGCCTTACTGTCTTCAGCTCTTTTTCTCAATGAAAGTTGCAATCACTCACCCTTATTTCTTCCTGTCCCCAAATAACTTACAGGCAATTGAAAATGAATGGGTTTTTTTATGAAGCAATACAAGACTGTAATATTTCCCAGCGGAGCAGGGGGACCTCTCCAAAATATCAATCTATTTGAAGCAGTTTGGTAAATACAAGCAAGCTATCCAGAGAACTCTAGTCACAAGCTTATGTCATTTGCATTAAGAAACAGCTGGACAGAAGGCTGGAAGAGTGTGCTCTGAAAGACTCACACACCATCCATATCAGTCCTGCTCCTTACAAGTATGAACAAAGTACACAGGTCCATAATCTCAATGACAAGTTATTGCTTAGGAAATAACTAAGAAAGAAATGGTATTTTTTTATCATTTTGACAAGATGAGGGATTGTCATGATTTCCCCAGTGATAGGCAAGGATGGTTTGAAAAGCAGCATTTTCTGTGCCTCCCTGCTGTCACTGTGACCTTAACATGCTGTTTATAAGTCTGGAGAAGTTGTACTCCTCTGACCTGAACACAGGCACGCCAAGATGCTTCTCTCCAGCTGCTCCATTACAACAGCAGCAATACTGTTCCCTCTTTTGCAGTTATTTTCACAAGATCAGAAATCACAGACCTCTACGACTTCTTTTCTTAAGAAAAGGTGAAGAACATACCTTTTTTAAACAACAAATGGACAAGGAACAAAGGCTACCAGTCATACAGTTAACCAGACCTACAAAACACCATTAGCAATTTCAGATGTTTATCATTACTTTGGATGCCTACAAGTGTTTCTCCAAATCACTTGTTTTAAAGGATTAAAAAAATTATGATCATATGCGTAAATGGTTAAAGTGGCATGGACAGCTGGTGCAACACCTTTTGAAGAACTACAGGAACTTATTCCCTAAATAGCTCTCTCAAAGAGGACACTTAACAGGAACTTGTGTTCAATGTGCAGCCAATAAACCAGGCTCCACAAATATACATATGTATTTGTACCACGCCAGGAGACTACTCCAAAAACTACATGAGCCTGAACTGAGTTGCTTATCACAGGTTTGATGTTTTTTCCTAATAGTTTAACTTAGTCCTGGCAAGACTAACTTCTCTGTGAATCTCCTCTCTCGGAAAGTTACCACGTTTCTGTGCTTTCCCTTTCAACTTCTTAATCCTATTCCTGTGTTTTAATTCTTTCTTCTATTTTTAACTCTCCTTGTCATCTATCTAACATAGTTTCACTCTACTAATAAGGAGTACCTTCTCATTCCTAAATCTGATTGATATACACTGTTAAATTAGAGCAGTATCTAGAGCTTGTGGCCAAGCAGAACTGCTTTTTGCTACTGCTGTGAGTTTGACTTTTACCACCCCAATACACATTTGAGCTATAAAATGAACATGAGAGATTAAAGCCTTCCATCTGCTTCTTCAGCGTGGAACTGAGTCCACTGAGATGGAGAAAACCAGGAGTCCATCATAAGGGCACTGGTAAAGCAGGAAATGTTGCAGAGGGCCATGGGTACAAACCACCATAAAAAACACATAAACAAACAAACAGCTTTTGAAGCTTCCAAAAGTAGATGTTATCTTCCTCAGCATTTAACAGTTGCCTAACTTCTATTTGGTTACAGGGAGTTGCACATTCACTATCACATAACTTAAGGTTTTGTTGTCATTTTTCCTGCATTATACAAATTGCTAAAAAGACCAAGTGGGGCATTTGAAAACATCCCTTGAAACCTCACTTAGAGGACTGTTTAATCTCTCTCTGTGCAATACAATCTGGTGGTCTGGCAACCATCAAATGCTCCTGCAATAAGCAACACTTGGTGCCTTGCTCTCCCAGTGCTCACAAGTAAGGGATCAGTAAGCATAGAGCAGATGGAAACCTCAGTGTTCACAGTATATCAGAAATTCATGCCAGAACTTTCTTCTCTCTTGCAATTTTTATTAAAGTTGCTACATTTTTCATCGTCTGTTTCTGTCATTTTATAATTATATTAATCTTCCTCTTCACATAATGTTAAAAAAATTTCTAAAAAAAAAAAAATCTCATTTTGGATCTCAATTTCATGAAGTAATACATAAGTTTCATACTAGCAATATATATTTATATAAGACATCAAATGGAAGGATTTTGCTCCTAAAATGTTATCTATTTCATTAGTCAGATAGAGCTGGAGAAGAGATACTACAGCTCATACAAACCTTGCTTGTACTTGTAAAACAGTTAAAAAAACCCATCTCCAGTAGTTGTTTATACTTCAGCTGTCCGATTTTTTATGTGGGCATTCTGGTCTCTTAATATTACTCAAAGGAGAAATGAAAATTGACATCACAAAATAAGAGTCTTGAATAACGTTGAGTTTCACTTAAACCTGCACAAAGTTTGCTCTTAAGACACCCCATTATGCAAGTTCTTCCATGGAACGATGGATCTTACAAGGCTGTTCATGCCACAGTATCCACACGAAACACTAGATTTCCCCCTCCTTCTCCCACCTTTCAAATTTAATTTGGGCTTTCAATGATGTTTCTTAAACAGGCAGGAGGGGAGTAGGGGGGCATGTGAAGGGAAGGGCAATTTATTTGCTAGTTTTGTAATGGTCTTTGTTTCTATTCCTATTGTTTTGTAATGACGTACACTATGAACACTCAGTAATCCTGAAAACAGCATTTCAGCCCAGGCTACTCCCTTCCACTGCTCAGAAAACAGTATCACCATGTTAAACACATTCATGTAAAACAAATGGTGGAGCAGAAGACAATGACAAATAAACAAAGGAAAAGAATAAACTAGGGAGTGGCTTTAATGAACAGCAGTAAGTATGAAAGGGAATTTTTCCTCCTGGCATAATTTTTAATACCTATCTGCGCTGGTTTATGACCAGATCACAATGAATATTCTTACATATCTGAACTGAGAAGAGAGGAGAATGCCTGTAGAGAGGGGAATCAGCACACATAGAATCATAGAATAGTTAGGGTTGGAAAGGACCTTAAGATCATCTAGTTCCAACCCCCCTGCCATAAGCAGGGACACCTCACACTAAACAGTGCCACCCAAGGCTTCATCCAACCTGGCCTTGAACACTGCCAGAGGTGGAGCACTAAGCTGTTACTGTGTATTTCCTTCATTTCCTAGTGAATATACATTTCCTGGAAGAAGATGCAATGCAGCACATTCCAAATCATTAACGCCATCTTGAACACATTCCTCTAGAGGAAAGGTAGGTAGAGGAAGTGGTTTACGCTGCCCAGCCTACTGTTGATGCTCTTAGGCAAGTCAGATAATACCTGTGGATCTCAAATTTTTCCTTTCTAAAACAAGAATATCTCATGTAATTTGACATTTAGCAATCTGACAATAATAAGGGGATTTGAGAATTTTGGATTAAACCAAAAAGGCATTTTACAGATGTCTATTCACAGCATTCTGGATTAGATATTTCCAGAGATCTGACTATCTCTTTGTCATATACCCTATTTCTAGACAGAATACCTATGCACTTCACACCTGTGAAATGACTAATAGCAGCACAGCATGCTGCTGCCTTCCAGCCAGGCTGGAATCCATTACTTTTGAATTCTTGTTACAGTTTTTTGTTTGTTTTGGGGTTTATACACATATGTAACATGCACCCACCCCTGCTAAGTCCAGTAAGACCAATGCCAGAAGTCATTTGAACTGTAGCGAACAGCAGTTCAACCATGGAGATGCAATGTGGTTTGCTGTGTTCCTCTGTATCTTGCAGGCATTAAAGACGAGCTTTGATAATTTTTCTGCTTCCCTTTACTGTTCTCTCTGTTTCAGTATTATTTGTCCTCATAGCTGGGCAGAGACATATCCCATTTCAATATGTATTAGACTCACGGAGAGTAGCAAGATACACAAAAGGAGAACCATTTGGTGCAGAAATAGTCACCTGCTTCTTAATTAGAAGACCAACTGTCCAAACAAAAGAATGAATTGCATGCCTGGTTTGCTGTGATAGAGGGAAAGGAAGCCTCAGATTACATGACTTACAAAGAAGATGACACCTGTGCTACAGCCCACTTATTTGCAGCTTGTAATCAGGAGATGACAAGGTCAGATTTTTATCTGACAATGAAGAAAATTTGGGGATTTTTTTTCTCTCTTTTCTTTTCTTGCATCTTTAGGGATTCCTAAAAGCTTAAACACCTCAGACTATGTATGTTAAACAAATAAACAAACACACATACAAACAAAACCCCCCAACAAACACACAAAAAAGTAACAACGAAAAAAAAACCAACCCAAAACCACCAACATCAAAACCTAAACCCTAAGTCAGGTAGCTTGTCCCAGACAACTAAAGAAACATGTTCTTGTCATGAACTTCTTTATTTCTCTCTTGTTTACTGCAAGACCTTCAATTTCTTGTGGTTCTCACAGATAGTTTTAAAGTCCATGATTACAATGGGGTTACGAAAAAACTATAGATTGACTTAGTCAAAACCTGAATGCAGGTAGTTTCCACTGCCTACAGAGATAGTGATGGGAAGGGAGAGATAGAATACTTTAAACTTTTTATTTCTCAAGCATCTGCTCTGATAGTGTGCCCTGCACCAAACAAAAGTGAGAATTTTTATCTAACCAGATTGAATTTATATCCAGAATATTTCTGCTAATAGAATTATGCACTGGTACAAGACAATGTGCAATTATCTTAGAAGAACTGTGACTGCACACACACACACACACAGTACCCTTACCCTCATTTTAGAGCAAGGCATTTCCATGTGATTCAGGATGTGCAGAGCTAGCATTGTCTTCAGAGATTTGCTCCAGTCCAGAGGTACCGGTACATCATATGAGAGCTGTCAGCACAAGATGCTGCTGCCTGGGGCTACATTCTCAATATGTACATGTATATAGCAGAATTCAGCATTGTCTGAAAGTGATGTAAGTCTGAGCATCCTGGGCTCACAACTGTAGTCTCTGCCAAGGGAAAAATTGCATTCAACTTAGAAGGCACTTGGCATAGGTAATCCCTAAGCACCAAGAACATTATTTTTACAAGTACCAATCTTGATTTGGGAAGGTAGTTAAGCCTACTTGTTCTGCTAGGTCAGGTCAAGGTAAGGTCAGAATCTTTTAAGCAGGAAACCTTTATTCTGAGTTTATGCAAGTAGGAATGATAGAGCTCACAGCCAAGCTTCCAAGATCTATCGCATCCTTTGACTGTCAGGGTCTTGCTGCAGTAAAATGTAAATAGACTACATATACCCACTACATGTCTTAGGGGAAGAATAATAATTAGCCTCAAGTTTGAGGAAAGACAGAAGCAACTCGGTTGGGAAAATCTATACCAGCTCATCCTATTTGCAAAGGAGGAAAATGGTCAGTTGAGCAGCTGCTGTCAGACTGCACCAGCATCCAGCTCAAACACTTCATCCCTCCAGAGCAAACAATTTTACTCAGTCTTTGCCGTGAGTAGAGTTTGGAACTTGCTCTAAATCCTTATCACATGAGCAAGAAGATATCCCACTCACCCCAGCTGGCCACTTAATACCCTGCTGCAATGCTGAACAAAGAAGGCAGCAAATGATGCTCAGAAAGCAAGAAGCAGAATGTCTCCCAGGTAATTTTGGAAGCTGAAGCAGAAAAAATGTGGTTTGTTTACATTTTGGAGAAGACCATGTATAATTGCAAGGAAATAGAGTGTTTGGAATAAGCACTAATTCTTGACAGAAAAACTTGATAATCTGTCTCTTGACAAGTCTATTTAATCTGTGCCTTACATATTCTGACACAATGAATATTTTAAACTTATTTGGATGAACAGAAACATTAAGATGCCCTTTCCCCTTTCTGGCAACCCTTTCAAGTTGAGCATGAGCTAATGCAGGTTGCAAAAATCTTGTTTTACTTCTCCCTGAATTTACAAGAATAAAGCAATCAGAATTCAAAATGCTTATGCTGCGCAGTCCCAAGTTCTAGGCACATACTGATGCACACACTGCTAATTTAGTGCATCCTAAGTGTTTGATATTCCTCTCTAAAATCAACAGTCTGCATTAACAAAACCCTCTTTGTTCTCATTGAAGTGCTACTGCTATTGATACAGTTTAGGTGTAAAAGCTAACAGCACAGCTGGTGTTGTTTCATGAGCTCTTACTATCTAGGTCTTTAAAGTGACCTATGTTTCACCAAAGAACATCTGCAATGACTACAAAAGGACAATGTTGTCTGGTACCAGAGATTTCTCTGTGATGAGAAAACAATTTCTCAGCCACTGCTTTAATTATCTTTTAACAGAAAAACAGCTCCCAGCTGTTGATTCATAACATGCAAAGCTGTGTATCGTGACTACTGAGATCTTCTGTAAATATCCAGACCTATCTATTTTCAGAAATGTTACTTTGTTGTTATTGCAATGCACCTAACAAAAGATGAAGAGAATTATATTGCACAGCTTCTCCTTGACTATTTACAAAAAGCTTATTAGAAACAGAATTGAATATCTGAAGTTTGAATAATAGAAACCACTTCCCACATAGAAGCTAAATTGCTGCCAAGTCATCTAAGGCTTTTTAGAACTACCATTAATGTGCTAATAATTACATCAGTCCATTACTGTCTTGTTGCTTAAAGAAAATAAAAAAGCAGCAAATCTGAAGTTAGAAGAGAGAGCAATCTCTATGGAATAGAAAGGGCCTTCCATTCCCATTGGTAGTGCACAAGTAGTTTCTGGCAAATAGAGAAAGTATAGTCGTACCACTTACACTCTCTAAAACATTAAGGATAGGATACTCCATTAATACTTTTCCTATAAAGAAAAGATAGTGATCCCACAATACAAGAAGTCAGACATACTAAAAATACTCAATTATTTCTTCAAATGGACTGACTATAGTCCAACTGTCAACACACTGCAAGTTCTGCACAGCTCAGACAAAGACTTTGCTTCTACTCTGTATTTTCTTTTTGCTACAGAACATGAGCCAACATAGGAAATACGTAACATGACAGATTTTGTCACAACTGCATCTCGCAATTCTGTGTCAAACACCAACATCTGCAAAACTTAAGATCACACCCTATTTCCTCCTTTCTTTCTTCAAAAAATACATATTTCTTATTCAAAGACATCATACAGGCTTTCTGCACAGATTATCAAGCACTGCCTTATTAGTGGCCAAAAACAAGAACATGTTGAAATCACCGGTGGCCACATATCAGGCAGGTATTCTATGGGCTATTCCAGTGCAAAACTGTGCACTGAAACACTGAAGAAATCCACTGTCAGTGCTAAGAAGAGCTGATTATACCAGCTAAGCTGGAGGAGAGAATAAAAAATTGTATTAAAAGACATTTAAGTCAGAAGTTATGAAAAGAGTCAAATCAGACAAAGTTCCATGGAACTGTGTCAGATGGCAACCTCATACTGATCATGTCAGATTAGGGGTGCAAGGGACCACTAACTCTCTCATAGCTCTTCTGAAATTTAAACCTTCATTATGGCAGCCACATGCTGTATTGGAAGTCTGGTTGTTAAGCATAGGAATGCACATCTCTATTATGTGTTGCAGCCTCTGCACAGAAAAACTTTATTTATATCACCAGCTATTAACAATAAAACATACCAAAAGACCCCAAATAAAAAAATCCATAAAAGCATAAATTGCAGGTAATTTTCATTTGGTTCCTTGATTAAAGCTTTCTCCAAGCTTCTCATTACCAGTGCTTTTGTCTTTCCATGTGAAGGATAAATTTCACAGGCAGTTGAGAAAGTGGAAAGAAGAGCAAGGATGACAAAACTCTAAGTAAAAATTCATACATTTGTAATTTTGAGCCCTTACCTCAGAAGCACACTGTTAGGATTAATGAGTAGGATCACTGCAGTGGAGGGCAACAAAGCTGCGTAATAGACTTTTGGGGAACTTTTACATCTGTCCAGTGTTCACACATTCATATTTTGCAGAAGGCAAGCCCTCACTCATAGTTGGAAGTGTTAATACATCCACATAGATCTGGTTTAGGCAATTATCATGCTATTCATGTATGCAAGGTGTGCACTTCGACTTTAACTGTTGTAAGTCTGTGGCCACGCAGCAAGATATTTTGGTGACCAAAAAATCACAACATAAAGCAAGAGGAAAAGCAGACCTCTTTTCTGTCTTCCCTATCCTTTGGCAGATTGTCCCATCCACTCTTTTGTACTTATTCTGATGTTTTCACTGATCCAATTCATCCTGCCAACCTGACAGAAAACATTTTTCATTGGTTGGATTTTCTGTCAATTTCCTGCTTTCAGCAAAGGGGAATGGAGACTCCTCTGCTTAATAGTATTAGTAGCACTAGACTGCTAAAATCACTTCAAGCCAAAATGTGCAACTTTTAAAATCCTGCATAACCAGCCACAGTACAATGAAAGAGAGCATGATGTAAAAAAAATCACTGGTTTTCCATGAAACACCTTTTGAATAAACAAACATGCACTTGTTTTTAAATAAGAATGATTTTTTAAAATTAAGATGTGGGTCTGCTTTTAGGTTTACTTTTTTTTTTTTGTTTGTTTGGGTTTTTTTTTTTTTTTTT